>JAWNOW010000921.1:190000-217500 GCA_035045625.1 Drosophila formosana | reverse complement strand
GCTAATGCCAAAATATCGCAGCAAGATCGATTAACTATGTCTTAAAAATCAATGATGAGATCAGCTCCAATTGGTTTTATTTTCAGATTTAATTTAAAAAAGTCGACAGCTTTATAGATATTCATTTAATTATTTGCAGCTTTAAAATACCAATTTATAATTGCAGTTATGATTCAATGTATTTTAAGGATTGGGAAGAATTTATATAGAATATTTAGTTGAAAATTATATAAAATTAAACAGAAAAATAAGCATAAACTGTGATTTCGTTCAGTCGTTTGATTGTCTATTTTTTAAATGAAAAATAAACCATTTATTTAGAAATCAGAAAAATAATTCATCCGTATATAATATAATTTAAATAAATACTGAAGGAATTATTGTAAAGTAGAAAGGAATTTAGAAATCAAAAACGATAATTCATAAGTGATTTTAAATCAAAAATATATTTGAATCAATAATGAAGGAATTACCGCAAAGCAGAAAGTGTTCTTTAAATAAACATTTCAATTGCAATTAATTAGATTAAACTAAAAATTTGACTTAAATAATCAGAGTTCGCGAACATGAATTATTGTCCGTAAAGAATTATAAAAAAGTGCAAATTTATTAAGAGATCAGAGAAAATAATTCATAAATGATTTAAATCAAATATGGTAATTTTTAAAATTGCAAATTGTAAATGAGTTTCTAGGAAAAACATATTGCAAAGCGTAAAATTTATTTTAATTATATTTACCAATTCAAGTTTAAGGAGTTAGTTTGTCTAACCTTGCTGTTATTTTATTTGTTTGGTGATCAGTAGTATTTGATTTTAAACAAGCTTTCTGCTAGCAATGTGGCAACTTAATCTGGCTGTTATTGAAGTGCAATTGCAAAGTGCCGCCTTTTGAAAATGCGTCCATAAAGACATGGAATTACTCAGTTGGAGTAATCGGATTGTGATTGAAGTGAATTGTGACCCATTGTCCAGCAGTGAATGTGCTGTGTGCCTCGTGTGCACTTTTCACACTTAATTAAGAAGCCTGGGGCACAAACTCTTGTGCCCCACGCTAACGCATTGCTTCTAGTTGTTGCTGTTGTTGCTGTTGTGCGTTGGCAAAGTTAATTCGATACGCAGCAGCAGCTAAACTCAATGGCAGAAGTTTTGTGGCAAGTATTTTGTATTCACGTGTTTTGTGCTTTGTGTTGTGTGTTGTGTGTCTTGCAACAAAGTTGCACGTCTATCTCGTCGTCACATTGTCTTGCTTATTTGCCAGCAGCACCTTGTTGCCGTCGACATTTCAGCTGCACTCGTTCTGCCAGAGTCTGTTTGTAATTTATGCACGTAAGCAGCATTTATCCCCCCTGCTTCCCCCTGCCACCCACAGTGTGTGTTATTCATTGACTTTGCTTCACAAAGATAATGAGAAAAACGCAGGCAGAGAGAAAAATCGAAATAGCAAACAAAGTGCGAAAGGAAACAGCAGATAAACAGCGAGCAAGAGCCCAAAGCTGATTTACTAAACGATATATACACACACTATACTACACTATGTTATATATAGAGATAGTGAAGTTACCGCTTGGTCAGCTGCCAAGTGCGAGCTGATTTAATGAACTAACTCGACCCACAGCCAGGCGATTCAATCAAGGCTTTCAACAGCTTTTATCCGAGCACCTCGCAGAGTGCCTCTGTCTGTGTCGTTCGCCATAATGAGCGTGAAATGCTTAAAGCTTAAATCAGCGTTCATCAAAGCCACTGCAACGACTTCTGTCTGCCATCTTCCTTCTTTGCTTCCCTCACTGTATCGCGTGGCAACTGCAACTGCAGCGTCAATGCAATTAGTAGCTGCGATTCTGCGGCGCCTCAACGACTTTGACTTTGACTGAGGCGCACACCGAAATGCTATGGGGCTTATCGGTAGTTCGTTTTAAGCAGGCTTATATATTTACCATTATAGCAACTTCTTCTGCTACACCAACAGCAACTCTTTCTGCTAAAATGTTAGTTCGTATCTCCATTCTCCTCAATTCTCTATTTGTTTACTTCGTGAATGTCAATTTTTATTTATTCATTTGCAAATTGAATTAACAAGCAAATGATCAAAGCCCTTCTCCTTAATTCTCAAATTGTCAACATCGAAAATTACGTTTTTAACTGTTTTATATCCAAACTCAATTGGCTAGTAGCTTCTTCCATTACACCAACAGCAGCTCCTTCTGCTAAAGTAGTATCAACTCCTTCTGTTAGACTATTAGTTCGTATCGCCTTTCTCCTCACTTCTCAAATCGTTTACTTCGTGAATGTCAATTTTGAATTATCCATATGCAAATTTAATTAGCCAGCAAATGATCAACGCCCTTTTCCTCGAATCTCAAATTGTTAACATCGCAAGTGACGTTTTTAACTATTTTATATCCAAGCTCAATTGGCTAGTAGCTTTTTCTGTTACACTAACAGCAGCTCCTTCCGTTACACTAGTAGCAACTCCTTCTGCTAAAGTAGTAGCGACTCCTTCTGTTAGACTAGTAGCAATTCTTTCTGAGAGACTGTTAGTTCGTATCGCCTTTCTCCTCAATTCTCAATTTGTTTACTTCGTGAATGTCAATTTTTATTTATTCATTTGCAAATTGAATTAACAAGCAAATGATCAAAGCCCTTCTTCTTAATTCTCAAATTGTCAACATCGAAAATTACGTTTTTAACTGTTTTATATCCAAACTCAATTGGCCAGTAGCTTCTTCTATTACACCAACAGCAGCTCCTTCTGCTAAGGTAGTAGCAACTCCTTCTGCTAAAGTAGTAGCAACTCCTTCTGTTAGACTATTAGTTCGTATGGCCTTTCTCCTCAATTCTCAAATCGTTCACTTCGTGAATGTCAATTTGTATTGATTCGTATGCAAATTCAATTAACCAGCAAATGATCAAAGTCCCTCTCCTCAATTCTCAAATCGTTTACTTTGTGTATGTCAATTTTAATTTACTCATATGCAAATTCAATTAACCAGCAAATGATCAACGCCCTTCTCCTAGATTCTCAAATTGTCAACATCGCAAATGTCGTTTTTAACTATGTATTTTATATCCAAACTCAATTGGCTAGTAGCTTCTACCATTACACCACCAGCAGCTCCTTCTGCTAAAGTAGTAGCAACTCCTTCTGTTAGACTAGTAGCAATTCTTTCTGATAGACTGTTAGTTCGTATCGCCTTTCTCCTCAATTCTCAATTTGTTTACTTCGTGAATGTCAATTTTTATTTATTCATTTGCAAATTGAATTAACAAGCAAATGATCAAAGCCCTTCTTCTTAATTCTCAAATTGTCAACATCGAAAATTACGTTTTTAACTGTTTTATATCCAAACTCAATTGGCTAGTAGCTTCTTCTATTACACCAACAGCAGCTCCTTCTGCTAAGGTAGTAGCAACTCCTTCTGCTAAAGTAGTAGCAACTCCTTCTGTTAGACTATTAGTTCGTATGGCCTTTCTCCTCAATTCTCAAATCGTTCACTTCGTGAATGTCAATTTGTATTGATTCGTATGCAAATTCAATTAACCAGCAAATGATCAAAGTCCCTCTCCTCAATTCTCAAATCGTTTACTTTGTGTATGTCAATTTTAATTTACTCATATGCAAATTCAATTAACCAGCAAATGATCAACGCCCTTCTCCTAGATTCTCAAATTGTCAACATCGCAAATGTCGTTTTTAACTATGTATTTTATATCCAAACTCAATTGGCTAGTAGCTTCTACCATTACACCACCAGCAGCTCCTTCTGCTAAAGTAGTAGCAACTCCTTCTGTTAGACTAGTAGCAATTCTTTCTGATAGACTGTTAGTTCGTATCGCCTTTCTCCTCAATTCTCAATTTGTTTACTTCGTGAATGTCAATTTTTATTTATTCATTTGCAAATTGAATTAACAAGCAAATGATCAAAGCCCTTCTTCTTAATTCTCAAATTGTCAACATCGAAAATTACGTTTTTAACTGTTTTATATCCAAACTCAATTGGCTAGTAGCTTCTTCTATTACACCAACAGCAGCTCCTTCTGCTAAGGTAGTAGCAACTCCTTCTGCTAAAGTAGTAGCAACTCCTTCTGTTAGACTATTAGTTCGTATGGCCTTTCTCCTCAATTCTCAAATCGTTCACTTCGTGAATGTCAATTTGTATTGATTCGTATGCAAATTCAATTAACCAGCAAATGATCAAAGTCCCTCTCCTCAATTCTCAAATCGTTTACTTTGTGTATGTCAATTTTGATTTACTCATATGCAAATTCAATTAACCAGCAAATGATCAACGCCCTTCTCCTAGATTCTCAAATTGTCAACATCGTAAGTGACGTTTTTAACTATTTTATATCCTATTCAAGCTCAATTGGCTAGTAACTTCTTCTGTTACACTAACAGCAGCTCCTTCCGTTACACTAGTAGCAACTCCTTCTGCTAGATTAGTAGCAAATCTTTCTGGTAGACTAATTGCAACTTCTTCTGATAGACTAACATCAACTCCTTCTGCTAGACTCTTAGTTCGTATCTCCTCCCCTCAATGCGAATGCCAATGTTTATTTAATTATATGCAAATATGAATGCTTTCAGTTCATTATCTCCCCCGGGCGCGCAACACTTTTCCAATCCGGCAATGCGCTTTAATATTGTAAAGAGCATAAATTATGCGAAGCGATCGCATAGAGAATATTGCACAGTTTCATCTTGTTTACCCCATTGTTCGTTGTTCGTTGTTCGTTGCTGTTGTTGTTGTTTGATTCAACAGGATATTAAGTGTAGCGGCAGCTCGAAGCGAAAGTCGAGCTTCACGTTCCACATCCTCGCCAGCCTTGCCAAATGATTAAGCATCAAAGGTTTGCCCGAATTTCTAGGTGAGGCAAGAGAAGATGTGAGAAAATAAATTGAAAAAGCTTTTCATTTGGCTTACGCTTGCGATTAAAATGAAAATGAGTATGGAGCAAAGCGGTAGAGGTGGGGGGGGGGTGAACTGTGTATGGAAATGGATTTGGATTTGTATGCCTGCATGTGTGTGTGTGTGTGTGTGTATGTGTGTGTGCATCAAGTGAATGAGAATTAGTCGCTGTCAGGGCAAAGTTTTTGTTGGGCTGCCTGCCAGACTGTCAGACTGCCATTAGGCCCAAGTGTTGTCAAAGTCGCCATCTTGAAACACGCACGACTTCCAACACGCTCTCTCTTTCGCTTCTTCTACCTCTCTCTTTCTCTCTTGCTCTCTCTGTCTGACTTTTGTGTATGTGTTGCTGCTGCTGCTGCTGCTTCCGGTTTCAATTTATTTTTGACGCACGCCAAAGTTTTACCAAAAAGTATGCAACATATACAAACACACACACACACACACACACACACACTCGCACACACACACACACTGCTGTCTTGTGCTGCCTTAAAAGCATCGTTTTGCCAGGCCTTGATCCATCGCAGAGTCACTTAATTAGTTTTTACACTTAATTGAATTGCAATGCCTCGTCATGGACGCAACGCCCAAAAGCGTGCAGCACTTTTTTGCCGCCTCTCTTCCATTATGTTCTCCTCTCTCTTTCTCTCTCTGTGTTTTTTATTCCCATTTCTCACATTTTTCAGTTTTTGTTTTTTAATTTTATTATTGTTTAATGGCTTCGACCGTTGCGCATCCATTTGCTGGCCTCGTTCGTTCGCCACTTAGTTTTGCACAAATTTCTCTTGATTTGAAATTTTCATTTTTCGGCCTGCATCTCATACGAACTGTGGCCAACTGTACCGCACGCACACACACACACACCCACACACGCACACGCGCACATACACACGCACAGACAACGGCCTGTGAGCCTTTAAAATTAATCATATTTATTATGAAACGCTTTTGTTTTGTTTTTTTTTTTTTGGGACTTAAGCCCCAACAATTTGTGGCCAGCTTAAAAATGTTGTTAGCCCCAATTTTCAATGCAATGCATTGAAATGTGCACAGCATTTTAGGGCCATTAATGCCCCATGTACATAAATATATATTGTATATATATTCTATATGCGGACGTGGTCAGGAGCGAGCTCTTGCCCCGCCTTCGATGCTCCGGAACCGGATCCATAACCAACTCCGAACCGCACCCGGACCATTTTCGCTGCGTAATTTTGCTGATTGGTTTGCTGATTCAGCATTAATTTCCAGCGGACTTAATTTACAGTTTTTTTTTCGCTCTTGATATTGTTTTGTTTTGCGCAATTTTTAAACACTGTTCGCTTGGCTTCTTGGAATGGTCAGTAAATCATGGACAGGTTATGATGACTGTCCCGACAGAACCGATGCTAGAAAAAGCGCTGAGAAATGTTTCGAACACCGAAATGACTTTTTCATTGAGTGCGCAAAAGTTACTTTTAATTTAATATTTCATTGAGTGTGCGGAAATACAAAGATTAAATAGAGTGCTGAAAAGCAGCCACAGTCAATTTACTTTGCTTATAGATAAGTAGATTGTAAATACTTGAATGTATTTAACAACAATCCAAGTTGCTCTGTAACTGACTCGTAAATATTTAATAACTTACAATAATTTAATCCTCAGTTGAAACAAGAAACACAGTCATTAGTCATTTTTTGTCTTGTAGTTTAAAAACATTTCATTCAGAAGCTGAATAAATACTTGCAGTGAAACATTTTTGAATTAAAAGTCTGCTAATTGAATGAGCGGAGGTGCAAATGCGCACAAAATAGGCTTTTATCTGGCGCCATTCGAAGTGAATAATCTGATTGTGCCGCAGAACTCAATCGAATCGATGGATCATTAGCACGTTCCTTTCATCTTCATCATCATTATCAGAGAGGTCCTTGTGGCGTCGTAAACGCACATGAAATTCCCATCACAAGCACTGCGCATATCCTCGGCCATTCGAATCACACTCAATTAGCTCAAAACTGTGTTTTCTAAAAAGACGAACGGAAAAAAAGCTGAATGTGGAGGTGGAAATCAAAATGGATGAGGATGGGGAAACAGAGATGGGCAGCGAGAGACAATTTGGCAGGCTGCTGGCGACCTGCAGCAAATCGAAAAATAACGAGCGGGAAGGAGGAGCATATAACCCATATATAATCTAAAGAGTCGCACTGGGCAAATAGAAGTCCAAAATCAAATAGGAATCGCAAACTGGGCGGCGACTTTGCTGCCAAAATAAAAAATGGCTCCAGGAACTGGGTAATTTCGTTTGGACAACGTTGGATAATTGAAGAGCTGCCGCTGCCGTCTGGGAAGCTATGCAAAATCAATTAGATGCGCAGAATGCAGTTGACTGATAAAAATGTAATTGAAATGCCAACGTATCCGATGATAAACGCAAACTGATGATGCAACTTAGTTGCTGTCCAAGTTTATGGCAAGCATGCTCAAAATATATATACGAGCATAGTATGTGCAAAGAGTTCACCTCAAGCAATGCCAGCAAATGTAATTAAAACAGCTTTTTGCAGCGTCAATTATGTTAGAAGTGCATTGCACACGAAGGCAACAAAGTTGCCGAATAAAAATTTCTGTTGCATACTTGCAGGCTGCCCTGCAAATTAATTTCAATTTGCATGTGCGAGTGTGTGCGAGTGTGTCTGTGCGTGTGTGTGTATAGTTTGTCAAAGCAATCAGTAGTGTGCCACACACGCACACACACGATGGAGAGTAGAAGAAGACATCAGTTGGAGCATTTTTCAGATTTCACTTGGCACAAAAGTTGTTGTCGTCAAAGTTTTGGGTGTTCGGTGTTCGGTGTTCGGTTTTGAAGTTTGTGCACTTCGCAATGAATAGTTACTTTGGAACACAGGGCAACACAGGCAGGCAATGTAAGTCGCCCCGGGCTGATCTCTCCACTGTGTGTGGCACGCACAAGTAGCAACATGAGAGGCAATCGGATTGAGGCACAAACGGGACAGAGACAAAGCGTCGAAATTTAATGGCAAATGCCAGAGGCAAGCCATAAACCCCCAACAACGTGCATGTGTGCGTGTGTGTGTGTGTGCGTGTGTGTGTGTGTGCGTGTGTGTTTGACATGCTGAGTCATCAACACAACTACTAGAGAATGCTTTGACACTTGAAATTGAGCCGCAACACAAAAAATTAAATGCCAAAAAGCGAAAAATGCACAGAAAGGCAAAAACGTAGCAAAGTCATAAATAATAGTCACAGCGTCGTCTCTCTGTGTGTGTGTATGTGTGTGTGTGTGTGTGTGTGTGTGTTTGTGGGTGGCAGCTTTAGTGTGATTAGGTTGTGTGTTTGCTTGTGCAGTGGCCGAAACTTTCAACTTTGACTTGCTTTAATCCTAGCCAACGAGACACGCCATTTCGTCCAAAAAAGAAAACATTGCCACCCACATCGTGCCACACCCCCTCGCACACACACACACACACACACACACACATTTCACTTCACTGGCTATTTTTCACTATTTGTCTTGCATTTGCTACGTGTTGTTTTCATGCCTGTCCGCATTTAACATGCACAACATAATTTCCATTCTTTTCCCCCACTTTTTGCTTGTACATTTTTTTTCCGCCTTTTTCGCATACATTTTCTTTTTTCGTTTTTGTCTTTTGGAGTCGCCTCCTCAGCGACTTTGACAAACAATAAATTCTACGTTTTTCACAGTGGTCTACACTATGCTATATGGCAGGCACTTCCGACCCCAAATAAAGCTTTATTTCATCATTCCGATTACATTTCGCACAATTAGGGCGAAATTTTAATTCGGATTGAAACTAAATCCAACCGAGCTGCAGACAACTTTGCATTTATTAAACACAATTCAATACTTTGTGAATTTAGTTTCGCAATTTATTTTCATCATCAAAATATTTGATTAGAATTTATTCGATGATTTGTTTTGTGCACAACTGTGCTTCGATCGTAATAAATTAATAAAAATGGCAAGAATAAAGTGCTAATTGGGGTTGAAGGCTTCAATATTTTTGCGTTTATGAAAATGTTAATTAAACACTTATTATAAGTTTGCAATCGTCATTAAAGTGGCCGCAGCTTTCGGCCTAAGTCATAATTAATCCATCTCGGTATTTTCCACTCATTTTCCCGATTGCCTTTCTAAAGGGTATTCAATCTTTGATAAAGCCAAGCGAAATTGTTTTCTTGTTGTCTTCTTTGCTTAACGCGCTCGCATTAAAATTGTATTTGTCCCTGGCTTTTGTTCCGGCTGCTGAGCGACGATGTGAAATGCGAAATTGGGGAAATGTGGAAATGGGGGAAAATGAGGGAAAATGGGGAAAATGCCAGCCATGGGAGATGGAGCAGACAGTGAGAGGAACAGAGATGGCGAAAGGAAAAACTTATTACGTGTGTTATTATAACGCAATTTCTTTTGTGCTTCTTTTGGTTTTGCGCTTTGCTTTGAACGTTTTCAACTTTTGCGCTCTCAAGTGTCGCCTGTCGTCGGCCAGCCACGCCCCCCCCCTCCCGACTCCCCGCCGCCCTCAACGGCATCGTCGCTGTGGCGAAATTAAAATATCATAAATTTGAGTTAATTACGGTCGAGTAAACATTAACATAATTGTGTTTCTGCCCGTTGCCACTGCCGCATTATAAGTAGCATGTACTTATTGCCCAGTTTGCTTTGCTTTTCTTCTATTCTCTTTGCCGTGCTTTTCCTTCTCCGTCGCCTTCTCCTTCACTGTTGTTGTCTGCGACTTTTTAAAGTCTATAAATAAATTGAAATTGGGCGTCAGGTTTAAGTTGACTCTGCTCGCTCGCATTTGTGGCAATCGATTCCACGAATCTCTATTGCCAAAATGATTAAGCAACATTCCCCAAAAAGTTTATCATAAGTAAACAAACAACTTGTTCCGCACTTGTTGTTATTTACTTAAGACACATTGCTTGCTCGGCCAGTGCCAAGCAACTTTCTAATAACTTTCCGCATATTAATAGAAATGTCCAGCCCCAAAGATCTGTAAATCATTCGCGTTTATTCTGCACTCCCACAACATTTGTACTCGTTACATTTTAAATGTTGTTCAACAAATCGAAAAGATCTATAGTTTATATTTTGTACAAATATTCAGCTGATTAATTTTTTAAGATATTAACATTGAAGCGCGTTTTGTGGTATTGTAAAATCTGCAAATATTTGAAAACTATTTCCCAAATACACTTTTCTTTAAATTAATTTTCTGAGATCGAAAAAGTATCTCAAAGTAATATTTCATACATCCAATTTCTATGGAGACACATCTTAAACATATTTAAATTGATTAATAAATTTTATTCGGACAACAAAATATTGTCTTTTTTATATCTGATTAATTGTGTTGAAAGTTTTTACATTACTTAAGTGATATTAATGCTTTAAGAAGTGGAGTTTCTTCTATGATTTATTATATATAATTTGCATCTATATAAAGTATATTAGGAAATGAAAAATAGTAATAATACAAAAATGTATCTCAACATTGACGAATTTAACTCGCTGGGTATAATTATCAGATTGTTGTGCAATTAATAATATCCCAAATGTAGTTTTAAGTTAAATACAATTTAAATGAATCTTAAGTAAGTACCTCAATAAATGTATCTCAATCTATTTGAGATATTTAAAAAATACAATTTTCAAACAACTGCTGCTTTAACAGACTGTTGTGCAATTAATAATTCCCCAAATGTAATTTTCATTTATATAAAATTTAAACAAATCAAAAAATAGTATCTCGACCCATTAGAAATATTTTAAAAGTACAATTTTCGGTCAACTGCTGTTTTAACAGATTGTTGTGCAATTAATAGTTTCCCAGATGCAATTTTCATCTCAATGGCAATATTTCAAAAACGTATCTCAACAGCATCGAGTTGGACGCTTTGGAGATATTTATAAAATATGATTCCGACAACCAACTGTCGCCCATTTGGAATAGCATGCAGAAATGTTGGTCCGCTGGGCATTTGTTGGTGGAGTAAAGTAAATGTTTAGCACAATGTCAGCTTGGCTTTCGAGCTGTCACTGCAAAGTAAAATATGCAAATTTGTGCATCGAACGGACGCATCGAACAATTTGAGTGTTATTTATGGCGTTTGCCTAACGAACTAACTAAATACGTATGCCGCAAAACTGCTGCTGTGCATGACATGGGCGAATCAATATGTCAGATTTGCTAACGAGAAGGGGAACTTGGGCTTCAGCTACAGCTATTTATAGACTGCAGCCACAGGGCGGTGGTATATAATTGATAAATTGATATATTGAGTGGAAATACTTGTTAGCTTGAATGAGTTGTTGCTGCTGGAATTTTGCTGCCACGTCATGTGAACCCTGCGAATTTTGGGAGGCGCTTCAAAGTGACCGCAGCATTTTTGCATGTTCTGCGCCGACGATGTGGCAGCTGGTTGACAACCACTCGACGCCCTGTCGTCCTGTCGTTCCGTCGCCTTGTCACCTGAAACGAACTGAACTGAATTTCCAGCCACGCCCCTGAGTCCTGAGTCCTGAGTCCTGTGTGCTGAGTGCCGAGTGCTGTGTCCTCTGCCTGTTACCTGCTGTTGCAAAAGGGTTTGGCAGGCGTGCGTTTGATTACATTTTTGCCTCGCGCAAAAACACACGACACAAGCTTTGATTGCCAGCAACAGTGGCAACAGTAGCAGTGGGCGGTGGGCGATGGGCGTGGCTGGCAGACTGTGCAACATTGTTGTTGGCCTGCAGACTTTGGCAATTGCAATTGCCGTTGCCGTTGCCGTTGCTGTTGCCGTTGCCTTTGGCTAGGCGCCCGTTGCAACATCCGCTTCCGCTTCCGCTGCGTTGCATGCAACCCCCTCTCCCTGTGTGTGTGTGTGTGTGTGCGTTTGTTTAATTTCGATTTGGATTGTCGCCTGCCAATGACTCACTCTGCGTCTGTTTGCAACTGGCGAAATGCCGCCAGCAAATTGTTGCCAACTCATTTCCGATGATTGGCAACCTTGCAACACAAGTTCATCATAGTTGGTCTGGTCAGGCTAATACTGAATGTTTGATTACTCTGCTGCCACTTTGCCACAGATCCGGATCCGAATCCGTGTGTGCCACACAGCAACGAAATTGTTGCATAATTTCAGGCAGCAGCTGCAACTGCAAATTTTTGAAAAATATTGCATACTTCTGGGCGCAGCTGAAAAATGATTGTATCCAAAATTGTTGCATATTTAAGCAAATCTATTTTTGTTATATATAGTTCAGCATGATATTTGAGTTCGATTCAATCGGTTAGCGGCATTACTGCAGCTGCAGTTTAATTGTAATTGACTTCAGTAGCATTTGATGACCGCAACAGAAGCGTTGAAACAATTTCGAGTTAAGTGCTGAAATGTGAGCCAAATTTCTGTCAATTTCACCTGCGAATGTATCGTATTATTTTGTTTTTCCAATGTGTGCATGTGTGCATGTGTGTGTGTGTGTGTGTTTTATATGTGCATGACTGGGCTTTCGTGTGGGCGGATTGCGTTGCCCCGGCAGCGGCTATATTAAATATGCCGCCTACTGCTTTGGCTCCGCTACAGCGATTGCAACACATTTGTTGTTGCTGTTGTTGTTGCTGATGTTGTTGCTGTTGTTGTTGCTGTTGTTGTTGGCATATGCCATGGTGTCACCATAAACAACAGGCAGGCAGGCAGGCAGGCAGGCACAACAGTGTGCACAACAAATATGGCCAGACCGATAGCAATAATGGCGTTGAAGAGGCAAAAGCTCAGCCAAGCAAAAAGTCGAGCCAAAGAATTTTTCGTATGCAAACACAACAAACAACAACAGCGTGTTAGCGTGTGTGTGTGTGTGTGTGTGTGTGTGTATATGTTTTGCTTTTGTGAATTATTAGATTGCCTGGAAAAATGCTGCAACGTCACAAACAAGAAGGCGAACGAACGTTGCAGAGCAGAACAACGACGTCGTTGCCGCCTTTTTGCCAACTTAATTACTTTTGAAATAGTTGAGCGCACACACACACACATGAATTATGGCAATTGCTGTGCTAGTGTGCGAGTGTGTGTGTGTTTGTGTGTGGATGCATGGATGAATGGCTGACAGACAAGGCAGCGCCGTCAGAGCAGGAAAATGAGTTCGAGTCGTAGTCGGAGTCGGAGTTAAAGTTGCAGCTGCAACAGGAACTCGACACACACGCACACACAGACATGCTCAGGGCGCCTCACGCTATTATTATATTTATTGGCAGGGCGGAAGGGGCGCGGGGGGCGGGGACCGGGGCAGGAAGGAAGGCTTCTTTAATGCAGTTTATGTGCAGCTACGTCAGCTACGTTCGTCAAATGCATTTTGATAATGGAGTTTACATGCCAGGCCAGCACCACAGGCAGTTTGGGGGACAGCTCGAATTTTATGTTGTCATGTCAACGCCAACAACAACAACAACAAGAGAAGCAGCAACAAATTGCCAGAAAGAAAACAAATGTGCTTGTTATGAAAGTTCCGTCGCAGCAATATGACGACGATGAAATCACAAGTATCAGTGAGCACAGATCAAGGATTCAAAAGCAATAAAACAGGATGCTGCCACTTGTCTCGAACACTTCCTAAAAAGAATCATTTACTTTATATGAAAGTAAATTAAATTCTTGCTGGTCAGCAACTAATAACCTACTACCAATTATTTCAATGCTCGGTTATATTCTGCTATAGGCAAAGACAGAATCAACAACTAATAATCTACTAAAAATATATAATTTCAATTGTTTGAAATTATTTCAATGCTTTAAGAAAACATTAATTCATTTACTTTATATAAATAAATTAAAGTCTTCTTGTTCTGCAACTAATTGCTTTCAATTATTTGAAAGCTAGCAAATATTTAAGAACGCTACTTAGAATTAAGACTCGGTTCTTTTGTGGTACTTTTATAAAGTAAAAAAAGTAAATTAAATTAATTTTCATTGCGATAATTTGCAATTCAATCAATTTCAATTGCTTACCAATTATTTTCAATTATTTGAATGCTTGCAAATAAATAAAAATATAAATTGAATGCAAGTCGGCATAATAACAGTATAATTTAATTACAAAAAATGTTGCATTTGAATAATAAGAATATTGTGAGGCTGTTTTTTACATAGAAGATGGGCAAATAACTGAGCGCAGCTTTTAGATTGAAAGCATTTCGAATTGGGCGCGCTGAATGAATCACGCACAGAATGAATGCGAAATGTTTGAATGCGAATGCGAATGCGAATGCAAATGGGAATGCAACTGAGAATATGAATGGCTGGCGCATTTTTTGCGCCAACTGCAGCTTATCAGCGCTGATATCAAACAATGGCGGCGACTAATGGAAATTGCAGCAGCTGAAACAATTGCAGCAGCGAGCGCCAGAAGTGGGAACAACTGAAGACAGACAGACAGACGGACGGACGGACGGACGGAAGGATGGGCTATTAATCTGCCTGTTTGTCATAGCTATCCGAATTGGGAGCAGCGTAAAAAAGTGGCAGCGTAAAAAAGAGGGCGAAAGACAAAAGGAAGGATAAATGAGATTTTGAGAAGCGATAAGCCGTTGATCGAGGTGCTTGCTACAGATTATTGTGCGCTATATCTTATGCTTGGAGTAGCTCAGAAATCAAGGCGAAATCATTGAATCAATCCATCAATTGATGTCGCTTTGCTGCTGGTCATTCATCAAGCTGCCAAATGGCAACTGGCAGCTGTAATGAAGCATTTAAGACAACGTTGAGGTTTCGCCTGCCACTTGCCCCGCTTCGTTGTGCCTAATGAGTTCAGTTGTCTCACTTGATTGCCACATGTGGCGTGTCTGCAACGGCTGCCGCTTCTTAGCCTAAATCTGATCGCTCTCGCTGTCTCGTCATCATTTTTTATCGCTCAGACACGCCCACAGAATGGCACACAGAAAGTCTCGCTTGCGCCATGTGGCGTATGATTAATGCGTTGTCTGTGCATTACGTTACGCATACGCACAGTGCGCCAGCTGCCAGCAAAATGCATTGAGAGGCGCATCGATGGCGATAACTGCATTTGACGCACGAATTTCCCATTTTTCTCTCACTCTTCGTCTCCATCTATCTCTGTCCCTGTCTCTTGCAACTGTTTGCTTAGCAATTAAAGCAAACGGCCGCAGCGAGATATATCTATCAGATATATATGTGTGTGTGGACGACAGCTGGTCGGTTGGTTGATGCAACAGACGTGACATGAATCCATTTGTTTGTGCCTGCCGAACTCACTTGAATTCACAGCACACAGCAGCGCATTCAATCAACAATTCACAAGAACACACAAACATAAACTATCCTTCCGCTTTTTGCAAATCAATGCAATACTATACTAACATATAAATACAGAATGTTACACCAGACGCTCGCAAATTAGAAGCGCTTTATTTTGCTTTTTTCTTATGTGATAGTTCGACGAAAATTAAAATGCAGCAATTTAACACACTGAAATACAATGGAACAACAATAAAATTGTTCATTTTAAAATAAGTCAACGAACATAAAAATACTTAAAAAAATGTAAATTCTAATTTTGGCAGGATTTCATATTCAGAGAAAATTAATTTATGGTCTTAAAGAGACAGAATTCAATTCATTTTCACTATTGCAATAGATTTATTATTTTACTTTATTTTATACACATGCAGCTAATATTTGTTAAGTATATGTGTTTATATATATACATACATATATTTATATATATTTTTCAAACATAACATACGCAAGAGAACATAAAGAAAAATGACTTTCAAAATTTCCAGTTTATTTTCTGCATAAATCTTTGTCCCATAATTCTAATTCATGATATTTATAGAAATATTATTAAACGATGATTTATTTATTATCGCTATATTTTTGCATTACGTTTCATTTATTATTTGATTCGATTTAATGGAACACATAACAATGCGCTTAACTTGTGTTTTTAAAACATAAATATTCACTTCCCTTCAACCAATATTGAGAGGATTCTAATTGATAAACTGTTTAATCAACTAATTCTGTGTAACGTGTATTTTTAAAACATAAATATTCACTGAACTTCATGAGACAATGCTAATTGATAAACTTTTTCTGCATACATCTAATAACTAATTCAATGTAGTGCAACTTGAATTTTCCCCCCACTTTATGCGATATTCATCAGATCAGAAATCGAATTGATAAACTTTTACTGTATCTGTATTTAATCAACTAATCGTGCGTCTCCGATTCTGTTGCTTGCAGGCCGCCTCGCCGCGCTGGGAGCCACAGATAGCCGTGCTTTGCGAAGCCGGCCAAATATATCAGCCGCAGTATCTGTCGGAGGAGGGTCGCTGGGTAACGGACCTCAGCAAGAAGACAACGGGCGCCACATGTTTGCGTGATAAAATGGATTTGCTTGATTACTGCAAGAAGGTAAGTGCAGCAAGGACCAAAAGGGGATTCAACTGCAAATACAACTGCAACAGGGCGTGGGGAGTGTTCATAATGTGCAGCTGATTGAATTGAAGCCGCATGAAAATTGCTATTTGCATTCACTATTGCATTTAACATACTTTGCATATGAAAAGTGTGCAGAGATTGCTGCCTCCCTCGCTCGCTCGCTCTCTCTCTCTAGCCATGGCAAAAATGTAATTTTATGGCCTGGCTAACGCTCAAGTGGCTGGCCGCAAGCTGGCAAAGCAATGGAAGCTGGGGCAACAACCACAGCCGCAGCTTGGTCCAGGTTCGCTCTCAACGTGCAACGTGCAACGTGCCACTCAAAATGCAGCAACATGAAAGGCAATAAATCAAAAGAGTCAGCAACAGCAGCAGCAGCGAATCAGAAGCTGCCACAACGCGCAAGGGGAGACGGAGATTGCCACAGTTCGATGTCGATGTGGATGTCGATGTCGATGGTGATGTTGGTGCCGCCTCCTGCTGGGGGCCTGTGTGGCATCAACAATTTAATTTGCGCTGCGTTGAAAGCGTTTACATAGAGACAACATTAAACGACACTTAATTAATTTTCCATTAATTTTCACTCTTTCTTTGCATTTTGCTCTTTTTCGCACACTTCCGCGCAGTTTATTCAAAACGCCAGCTTACACACATGACGCATACGCCGTGTTGCCCTTCGCCATCATAAATTGGCTGCCTGCCTTGCCTTCAGTTGCCTTGGCTTGTCTGCCTGCCTGCATGCCTTTGGCTTTTTTAATTACATTTCTTTAGCTTTCTCCGGCTAATGTAGCTTCGTTCGTAGCGTTTTTTCTCTCTCTCTCGGCTGCACTCAACAATGCGAACAATGCAACGCCGCCCGAGCGGGGACCAAATGTCAAACGTCGTAGCTGACATTCACTGTAGTTCACATCCTTGGCTGCCCTCGCATCCTGCGTCCTTTCGCCGCGCGTTCAGTGATTGAGTGCGATGGCAGTGTTAAGTGAATTGTGACTGCAAATAAAATCAGACAACGGCAGAGTCGAGACTCGATGCAAGTTTAGCGCAATTTGCAATTTGCAATTTGCATTTGTGACCTTTAAACAATGTTCGTCGCATGGAAATTAATTGTGAATAGCAGAGACAGACACATATGTGTGTGAATATGAATGCGATTGTTGTTTGCAATTGCAATTTGGAGCTGGACAAAAGAAGCATTCAGAATTTAATCACAATTGGCAGCAGATTGATTACAACCTAATGCATTCGATCTAACAATTAAAGCTTTCATTTCTACTTGGCATTCACATGAATTCATTCAAATGCAAATCAATACAATGCGAATGTAATTTAGTTGCTCACAAATTTCGCCTTTGCTGGCACTTAACTAATTATATCAAACAAATATCTGTGCAAGTCTTGAGTGTATTTCGAGTGGCTTCAACTCATCTTATACGACTGTCTGTCTGATTTCATTTTATATATTTCTTTCGTGTTTTTTTTTTTGCGGCAAAAGTCTGTGGCGCATCCTTATCATTGTAAGGATGCTTCTAATGAGCCTTGCGGGATGTCAAAGCTGTCGCATTTGATTTTGACACGCAAATTTGTTGCGACCTGGCGCTGTTGCTGCTGCTGCTGCTGCTGCTGCTGTCATTTTGCCACAACATAAATCAAATTACATGGCAACCGGGGGCGAGAAGAGGGCGAGACACACTCGTGTATGGCCATAAATAAGGTACTCACATGATGGTTGATGGCGGCTGTGGCTGCGGCTGTGGCAAATATTTTATTGGCCTTTCATTTGCATCGCGCTGAAATGCTGCCAGCCAGCCAGCCAGCCTACAATTTGCGTGTGTTTCGCGAGTATTTTATAATTATGTTAATTTATTTATTATGCTTAATTTATGGCAACATGTTTTTGATGCCACACTTCTCTCGCACACTCTGCTACGCACACTTGCCACAAAAATGAAGAGTGAGACACACAAAACAAAAAACAAGATTCACAAAACGAAACGAAAGCCAATTAAACTGCTTTTGTTCCAAGCAAACAATGAAGATTTTCCGATTTTATCTGATTAAATTTCAATTCAATGTGAAGTAGAATCCCGTTGCAGGAATTTCAAATTGCAGCTAGCAAAAAAACAAAAAAAAAAAAAACGACAGAGAGTCAAGAATGCTTAATTAATAATTGTTCAAGAATGCGGTTCGTTAAGTGAAATTATTGAAATAGAAAATATTCATGAAATGCAGTTTTACGATTTTACATTTTAATAAATACCGCAAAGCAATTGCATAGTTTTATTGAATTATGCCGCAACTTAGACTTTTCCTTGATAAATACCACAAAAACGATGCACAAAATAATTGCCCAGCTTAACAATTGTTGTATTAATTTTGGCGAAATGCTCGTCTCAATTAATTGAGCGCACAGCAAGAGTAAAGAGGCATGTGAAGAGCTCTTTGTATTGTATTTTTGGCATGCAATTTATTAGGTTGGGAAAATCTTGTGCTTTGCACAAATTTAGTAATTACAAAGGAGCCGATACAACATGAGGACTCGTTAGCTGCTTGTTCGGATGCAGGCATTGTTGGCAGTCCATTAGTGCTCGCCATCGCTAGGCAACTGAGCACTTTGTGCTGATTAGCCCAAAAGTCCGACCACGCAGCCAACGTTGCGTATACGTAATGCAGCTGAAGACAAGAATACTGCCGAGTATTTGTCTGCTGCTCATGATTGCTTATGCAGTCGCAGAGAAAGAGAGAGAGAGAGAGAGTCGTTGGGTCAATAAAAGTGGCAGCCACAGCTAAAGTGCTGAGGACAAACCGAAATCTGTGTGTGCTCAAAACAACGACTGCACGTACACGCAATTTTCAATCTGTGAATTCTGTTTGGCAGCCGCCTCGCAAGCCTTGAACTGCTGCCTCCACTAGCGAATGCCCAAAAATGAAACCACACACGGCAACTACGACTTTCAGATACCCAGCAAAAATATAAGTATTTCGTGTTTCTGTTTGATGGCCATAAAGTCTGCTTTACTTTTGATTAGCGTTGCATTACGCTGAGAGTGCATGCAAATGAGTAAATCAGATTATCCAATAGACGGACGGAGTTGCAAGTAGAGTATGTGCAGCGGGCTTTTGGGTCGCCATTAATGTCAAGCGTGGGGCAAAGCCAAATTGATGCTAAAGCGACGTGGCAACGCAAGTAAATTGCATCCAGGGCCAGCCTGTGTGCGTATGTGTGTGTATCGGTGTGTGTGTGTGTGTGTGTGCTGCAGTTTTTCTTAAACATTTGCTCGCTTTTTAATTTGGCTATTTTCCGTGCTGCAGCGCTCGCTGGCCAAACACAAACAAATATTTATATACACACGCACATAGAGTTTACGCTCACTTAATTCTCGCACATACATATATATATATACGTATATATATATGTGCTATATACAGAGAGGGAAAACAGAAGGCCGCTGTGGCACATTCATTTCTCCTCCACTCCATTCCGTGCCACGCCCACCGTCCACCGCCCACCGCTCCCGCCTCTTTGGCCAGAAATGCTGTTTGCTGGCAAAATAAATCAAGCCGCACAAAAGTATGCTACACTTTTTTCAACAGTCGTTCAAAAATTTTTGACGGCGGTCGCAAAATGAAATTAATTAAATAAAACCTGTTGTCCTTTGTAGTTGCTGTTGTTGCTGTTGTTGTTGCTGGTTGCGGATTCGTGAACTGGTTGCGTTTTTTTTTTTTTGGGGGGCGGAGGTGCTTCGTCGAGTGCCAAGTGCAGCATAACATATTCATTTAAGTATGTGCATATTTAAATGTTGGTTTCGCTTCCTTTTTTCGCACATTCGGTTCGCCTTATTTTGGTTTTTATTTCACTGTTTGCAATTCAAATGGAAATTAATTAATTTGCAGCTGCTTTAGCGCGACAACGACGCAGTTAAGCATATGCCACGGGCGATTAATGTTCCTGGACATTGTCTCCATTGCCCATCATCACATTACTCGTATTTGCCTTTTGAAGCGCCATATTTATTTTCTTTTGACGTTTTTTTTTTCATTTTTTTTTGTGGCCACCCCAAATCAAAAATACGTTTCTTTTGTGCTTATTGAACCTTTCATATTGTTATTATCCTGCTTGCTGTTGACATTTCGTTTGTTGTTCTCTTCCACCGTAATCAGTTAAATTACATATTCGAAACTGAATGGACAAGCTGCTGTTGCCGTTGTGCTCATTTGCATTGAACAAGCATTGATTGTAAACATGGCCAACAAATCCAACAAATGTCCAACAAACGTCAACAAACGCGAATAAATTAATATTTTTACGTGTCTGAATTTCCTATTCGACAATTGCAATTTGCTTTCCGAGTGCCTGATTTTAAAATATCCCTTAAACTGTAATTTGTAAAAATTGTTGAAGTGAAATTGACACCTTGAATTTTCAGCTTATAATTGCAATTAATTTCTGCAATTCTCTATATTTAATATTAATATTATATTCATTTCGGTTAAAGAGAAACAAAAGACAATTTAATTGCTGCAATTCTTGGGCAGCAAGCATTAAATGCAGAAGGACACAAAGTGCCGCTCCTTTCAAGCGGATCAATTAAATGCATATTACAAATGAGTTAATGATGAGCGATATGGCAGCTCACAGATACTCACGCTCAATTACACGCAGATACATTGCAAAAGATACATTCGCTTTGGGGTCGCTGGTCACTGGTAACTGGTAACTGGTAACTGGTCACTGGTAACTTCATGACGGTTCTGTGTATTCAATTACAAAACCTTCCTAATTAACGACATGACGGCCCCAAACTCGCCCTCAGCTCCGAGCGGTTAATGAGATTTTGCGACAAATGAGCTTACATTTATACATCGTATGGCCAGCAGAGTTGTCCAGTTGACCCCGCCTCGCCCGCCCCCCTCTGAAGCCAGCCAGTTAATACAGTTAATTGAATTTAGATACGATTTATGGTTCAAAATGCAATTTAGTCGCTTTAATGTCTGCTCCACAACTGCCAGCAAACTAGTCGACTGTGTGTGTTTCTGCATTAACAGTCCGAGAATTCAAACAATAGTCGCATCATATTTCTGGCTTTGGAGTTGTTTAAACAACCGAAAGTAATAATGCGACAAAAGTCAAACAGAACAATTTAGTGTTCATTTAGAGTTTTTATTTATTTATGATGAGCATTAAATTGTTGTACAAGAAGACTCAATTAGTTGGCTTCTTTTTGTTCATGAGTTGCGCATTTAGTTTGTGATTGTATTGATGGGTGAGCAGCGAACAGCGAGCAGCGAGTAATGAGTACTGAGTGCTGAGTGCTGAGTACTGAGTGCTGAGTGAATAGTGAGTGCTGGATTGTGAATTGTGAGTGGTGCAGTCAAAGCGCTAATTACTCGTATTCACTGCGAGCATTGCCATCAAAGTACGAGAACTTTTGAAGCAATGCCAAAGCGGACTATCATTATACAGACATAAACTTGCTTGAATAGAAAGAGACAGAGAGTGAGAGTGAGAGTAAGAGAGAGAGAGGGAAGGCGAGTGCGAAACATCAATGTAGAGAAATCAATTGCATTTTGCCCACTCTGTTGCTGCAATTGCCACTCGACTCAAGTTGGCAACAAATTGTTGAGCCGAAGAGAACGCTGTTAAACAACAACAGCATCGGCATCGACATCCGCATCGGCATCGGCATCGGCAGCTAATGCGATGCTGCTGTGGACACAAGTGCATATAAGCATATTTATAAAATGTTTATAATTAAATGCCGCTTGGCCATTGAGAGCCAGTGAACTGGCAAAAAGTAGTTTAGTCGTTTTTTGCTCGGCAACCAGCGAGCCATGCAAGGCGCACTACAAACATACTATATATGTTCTACACTCACCTATAGCTAAATATAAATGCCCAATACACACACACACACACACAGACACAGAGAGAGAGAGAGAGAGAGATAGATGGGCAGACAGATAGACAGTGACACATACACATAGGCCACAACTAACAAATGGGTCTGGGACTGAGGCTGAGCTTTAGCCTCGGCCAAGTCCTTAAATGCCTGCAAAATTACACACAGGCCCAGCGCTGGGTCGCTGGCTCATTTGGGGCCACGCCCACCACCGTCGACCGCCCCATTTGGGGCGAAAGTACGAGATCGAGAGTGCGGGCGACAATTGTGCAGCGGGGCCAGTCTTAATTCAATTGTTTGTAACATTGCCGGGCATTTAGGGCTAAATGCTTGCCAACACATAATGCCCATTAAAGGTGATGTATTGCATGTACTATATACTATATAGTATACATAAGGATATTGCGACAGCCACAACTAACCGACAAAGGACTCTGGGCGCCTCATGCTTTTTTTGGCCAGCAACTTAAACAGTTCTTGTTTCATTTTACTACATTTCTACTAAATTAAATTCTTCGCAGATAAATATGTAACAAAACCTTTAGTTCTTTCGTTTTATATTTTTTGTTAATTACATTTCATTTAATTTACATGCAATTCTTTGCAGAAATACAGATACAGATACATTACTACAATTATTTTGTAGTTATTCAGCCTAATTTGTTTCTTTTTTGTTGTAATTATATGCAAATTGCAGACAATTAGTTACAAAATTATTATTGCTGAGTCGCTTAATTGTATTAGTTGTCATTTTGTAGTTATTTAGCTCTTATTTAATTTTATTGTTTGTACGTTACATTTTATTGAAATCATGATTCTTTAAAGTTAAATTGTTACGAACAGCTTAATTGTAATTATTTTGTTCTCATTTGATTCTACATTTTTGTGTTTAATATTATTTTTATGTAAAGAATTTCTTGTCAATTAAATACTTGCAAAATAGTAGTTTAATTTTTTTATATCATTTTGTAGTTATACAGTTGTAGTTTTTGCGAATTAAATTGTATTTAATTGGTATCAACAATCGAATAGCTAAACATTATTACGTATCATTCCATCGTGTCGTTCTTGTTTAGTTCCTATAATTTGTTGTGTTTTCATTTTATTTAAATTAAATGCTTGTCAGACAGATAGTCACAAACTGATTAGAGTCAAGTAACTATCTTGAAAATAATGTTTAGTTAGCTTTGTTGGAGGTCAAAAAAGAATATTATGTCATTTCAATCATTTCGAAATGCTTCCAATTGAAATTCCCTGCGCTTGTTTCTGGCCGTTTCAATTAATAGGAAATGCCTTGGGTAAAAAGTTAATCGATTGGTCGCTTAATAGCAGAAACTTATTTGTCTCCTTATTGATAATATAGCCCACAAAGTTTCCCAAAGTTTTTCATACACGAAAAGGGAAAAAAGCCCAGCTAACATTTGGACAAGTTTTCGGTTGGGCCACATGGCGTATACGCGTTGTCCAAACAAAAAAAGAAAGAAAGGAAAGTGAAAGCGCCGTCTGGCCAAACGGTGCTGAACTTTAAATAACACAGAGAGAGAGAGAGAGAGAGTAAGCAAGAGAGAGAGAGAGAGAGAAGGAGAGAGGGAGGACTGAAGCACGCAAGGCTCAGGCTGAGAGACAGGCGAGTTATAATGTGTTTGCTTTGCCTATTTGACAGAAATGACTTTGTGACACAAAACTTTGAACTAACGAACAAAAACAGCAAAGCCACAACAGCAGCAGCAACAACAATGGCTGGGGAAAACAAATGGAAACAACATAACATTTAGCCTTTTTGCCCTCACTATACAGCTACTTTATCTATATACACATGCATGTGTGTGTGTGTGAGTGTGTGCGTGTGTGTGTGTGGAGTAGGGAAAATTATTTTTACAATTTCAATGTCAACGCATAGAAAAGCTCCCAACACACGCGCGAAGGCCGAGTGTCCACAAATGCAAAGGGCAGCGGGCAATGCCAACGATGGCGAGGGGAAGGTGATAGAGGGGGGGAGGGGAACGGTCAGTGTTAGCCGCAGGACACGGAAAACTGTTGTTGGGGGGATGGGTAACTAGCTAGCTAACGTCAGCAGCGTTGACTTAACTAAAAATACATGTAGAAAAGCTGGCTTTTAAACTCGAATCCAGTGCCGAGAGTGACGCCGATGTTGTGGGCGTGGCATGGTCGGATGGGTGGAGGGGCGCTTGATGTTGAAACTTAAATAACAACAAGCTCAGCGGCGTGTGCAAACAAATGCCTTTGGGGCCGGGGCCGGGCCACGCCCCTGCGGACTCCCAAGCCGAGCGCGCGCACATCAAAAAATAAAATTAAAAACAAAATACAGAGGCAAAACAACAACAAGAGAGCCATGGCAATGGCAAAATACAAAAAAAAAAACAAGAGACGCCCAACATTACAGAGGAAAATGCAAATAGAAAGTTGCCACAAAATGATTTGGCACCAAGGCGGCGATGGGCGTGGCAGGTGAAGGGGCATCACCTCAATGCCACATTAAAAAATCATTTTCAATAACGCGCTCGGCTGCAGCGACTCTCACACACACACACAGACACAGACACACAGACATTGTGATTGTTTGCATTTTGCATGCATTGACAAGCACTTTGGGGCATGCCACGCACACAATCTGCCCCAAAATCAAAACCAAACAGCCAGCTGAAGTCTGTGGCAAATTTGCGCCTCGCGGTATGCAACTTGTTTATGTTTCGCGTGTTTTTATTTGGCCACTGCAGAACCCATTGAATGGGAAACTAATTTGATCTAAATATGAATGCGACGACGAAGCAATTGCAAAAAATAAAGAGAAGAAAATGGAAACTGTTCCATCAACAGAGAAAATTCGTGTATCCACTGTTTATATTCGTTTATATTATTTGCGGCTCTTGGCGAAATTGTTAATTAATTCCTATTCATTTTTGTTTGGCGAAATGATTCCACAAATGGTTCAAAGTTAAAGTTGTATTCAATCCAAACAGCTCTCAACATCATCAACTGCAACTTGTGCATTTTAATTAACTAAAATTAGCAATGAATTTATTTATTGATGTCAATTTGACCAGTTGACAACAGGATTTGTACTTCAATATTTCTTGTAAATATTACAATTTTATCATAACAAACGCATCAAATATTTGCTGTTCATCTTAGCAGGCAATTAATTTGGCATTGCAACTTTTTTAATTTGGGATATGGAAAAGCAATATCGCATGTACAATTTGAAGTATTTCAGAAATTGTTGTATTTTAGTTTTGCTTTGCGAATTCAGCAAGTTCGCTGAATAATTCAAAAATATTTTCATAAGCGCGAATTTCAGAGTTACGCACACTCGACTGTAGCTTTTCCACTTGTTTTATCTGCTTTAAAAGCCGAGGAAATCCACGCAATTAGTTGCAATCAAATTATTATTAATCAGCCATCACTTCAGCGAAAATGTCATTCTATCGAATACAAATAATAAGCGGATATACGTATTGCAAATAATCCAGAAAGAGCCATCAAAAAGCATTAAGTCTGCAACTGCAAAAAATAAATTTCATCTTTTTACAATTTGCTCTCTAGCAATTGCACTGAAGTTCGCTTTAAAAATATATGCAAATAAATAAAATATTTATCAAATAGTTAAATATTTCTAAAGATGGAATATGTTTTTCATTTCATTGCTAAAGTGCGATTATGCTTCTGAAAAGTTTTACATTTAATTCATCTAATGGAAATAAAAGATTTAACAAATGTAAAAAATATTACAAACGATTGTCTTAATATCCTTTGCATTGGCTTCTTAAATTCAATATTTTCTGCAATACTCTTCAATTCATTTTAACCAGATGCAGAAAATGCAAAGATTTAAGAAATTTACAAAAACAAACCAAGATGGTCTTCTGTAAGTCGTATTTAATATTTTTACAATGGCTTCTTAAATTCAATATTTTTTGCAATACTTTTGAATTTATTTTAGTCAGACGCATTTAAGCAGGAATTCAGAAAATATATTGACTTATATAATATAATGCATAAACTAAAAAAAGGAACGATGATCTTTAGTGTGTCGCATTTAATATTTTTTGCATTAGCTTCTTAAACTGAATATTGTCTGCAATACATTTCAACTATTTTTAACGCAGACGCAATAAATATATTATATTAAAAGTGTTCCCCATAGTACGCTTGAATATTTTTGTGTGGGTGCAAGACTGTGTCTGTGTGTGTGTGTGTATGTGTGTCTGTGTGTGTGTCTGTGTGTGTGTGTGTGTGTGTGTGTGTGTGTGTTGACGCACTCGAGTGCTGCCCACGTATGCATGTGACGTATTTTAACGATCTGTGCCCAAAAATAAAACGTATCCTTCAAGGACCAAACGTGATGTTGTCGAGCATGACAACAGCAATAACAACAATAAAGGCAACAATAACAACAACACACACACACACACACACACAGATGGCGCCATTTTGTGTTCAATATGTGGAGCGCAATATGTGTTATGCTTTTTAAATGTTTTGTTCTAACTGTTGTTTTTGATGCTGTTTCTATTGCTATTGAAACTTGTCTAATTGCATTGCTCAAGGATAAGCGCATGCACGTTTAACAATAGCAACAACACGTCCTCTTTCCCACCTCTGTGGTTTCTCAGTGTGTGTGTGTGTGCGACTGTGTGTGTGTGCCGTTGAGGGACAATAGCGAAATGTCAAGTTTAATTGTTTGTCTGTCATTAGCGCACACACACACACACAACAAGAACGAGAACGACAACGTGAACGACGCTGTGGGAGCCTCGCTTTTTTGCTAATTTTATACAATTAAATTTGCTTTTCATTTTACCCTCGCACACACACACACACACACACACACACAGCAACACACACATATGTGTGTGGGTGTGGAAACAAAAGAATCAAATTCTGTTACAATAAGTTGCGCTGCGTGTATATTTGTGGCAAGCTCTCTCGAGCGAAGCACTTAAACAGCATCACGCTCGGTTGAATATGTTTTGATTAAGCCAAGTAGAACGAACACATTTTAGCCGGGCCAAGCTAAACCAGGCCCAGTTCCCGCTCCCCGCTCCCCGCCAGGACGACGCAACGCAACGCGATGCCCGAGCGATGCGAAAGCAGCAGCCGAGGGGGCTGAGTTGGGGGCAAGTGCTTTAGGCTTTTGGGCCCGGCTCACCCATGAGGCCCAGAGCTCGAGCTCGAGCTCGAGCACGAGCACAAACAGAAGCAGAAGCTGGAGA
>JAWNOW010000921.1:0-187500 GCA_035045625.1 Drosophila formosana | reverse complement strand
TGCTGCTTCTCTCTCGCTCGCTCTCTCTCTCGCTCTCTGTTTCTGTATGCCACTCGGCACATAATTGTTTGAAACAAATGTAGTGCACACACACACATGAACACAGCCTGCAAATGTGTGTGTGTGTGTGTGTGGCACGTGGCTGTGTGCGATATTTTATTAGGCCATTCAGTTAGCCAGTCATTTAGCCAGTCAATCAAACCGGGCGGCCAATTAAAGTTTTACTGCTCGTTGGCCAAACAAAAAGCGACGCATGAAATGCTTGGCTAAGCAAGCGCAGACAATGAAACTGGAACCTATAAATATCTAATGATTTAACCGCTTACGCTTCTGCCACTTTACCTCACTTTACCTCCAATTCCCATCGGCGAACGCACACACAATGAATATTTATAGAGCCCCCCCCGTAAAACTTACGAAATACAGAAACCGATAGCAGCAAAGCAGCCTCCAACTGCACCAAAATAATATCGACAGCGTTTTTGTTATGACGAAGTTATGGCCAGCACATAAAGAGATATAGTAGAATAGTTGCCAGAGATACAAATGAGGTTGGTTGATGGCTAATCCGAGGCACGTTGGCTGCGCAAAGTGTCAGGACTCGATGGCGATGGATGCTCGAGAGTTAAATGCGCACATTACGCATACGCCGAGTGTTTCTTCTCGCACAACAATGGAACACAACGAATTGAAAACTTTGATGCCCACTCAAAGGCACTCTCTTACCATTGCTCAGTGAGTGTGTGTGAGTGCTTCTGAGTATGTGTGTGTGAATGACGATTGCCCCAATTTGACTATTCGTGCCACAGACGCTGGGCTCATGTGTGTGTGTGCAACAGTCAGGCGTCAAAATCGAAGCCAAGGCTTTAGGCTGCACTCAATTTACATGCCTCCAAGTGTCGCACACACACACGCACACACACACATACACACAATCACATGCACACTTGACAACAAGCAGCTGCCACTTGGAACAACTCAATCAAGATGATAATTTCGTTGTAGTTGCTAAGCACCTAAACAGCACAAGTCGAAACTCACACACACACTCACACTCACACACTCACACACACACACTCACACTCGTTTGAATAAACATTAGAATTAGTTAACATACTCGTATTTCTTGTTGTTTGCTCCCAAATGCAAACTCAAAAGCCATCACTGAACTGCATTCGATATACAAAAATAAATCTCCTGCGCCCATCATGAATTCAGCACGGAGCGCAAAACGTTTACGAATACGATGGCCAAAAGCAATTGCAAATCAAATACTTTTAGCAATGTTCAATTCGACGTTTGTGCTCTGTGAATTTCAAATACCATCACTTCTGTATTCTACAACAAATAGTTATACTATATATATGTATATATAGTTATATGATTCTAATTGAGAGAAAGCTGCATTTTTGGCATTGGCTTCTTTCTAGAGATGAATCCTTCAAATATGGCGATCAATTTGCAGTTTGCTGTTTCTTTCAATCGATTAACTTGTCTACAAAATGCTTGCAAATTTGGCATAAATCAATTTTTTATAATTCCAACCAGCATTTAATTCTTAAAAAGCTTTAAAATTAAGCTTATTAATTAATAGTCAACATTTTTGGTCGACCTTTTTGCAATATACAATATTAGACAAACGTTTTTGAAGCTGAAATTAATATGTAATTTTTGTGAAAGTAATGCTAGTTAAAATACAAATTTTTGTATTTATTTATTTAAAAATCAGGCGAAGTTGACGTTCTACCAGCAAAATATTGATTCGATTATTATTTAAAATTAGAACGTCAGGTTGGAATATTATCAAAATAAAGCATATTTTAAATTTAAGATAGCCCACAAAATTATATTTTTTTTTTCAAAGATGAATAAATATCATCCCTTCCAGACAGTATTTCATAAGCAGAAAGTATTGCAAAGTAGTCAGTTTTCAACTTTAACTAATACTTATAGAAAATTGTCACAAAATTAATAAATCATATTTAGCTAAATTATATAAGCCTCTAAAAATGTACTAAATTTAATTTCTTGGCACTCCTCTACACTTAATATTTTTGTTTCTTAAATTGGACTGATATACATAACCATTCAATATAATAATTTGCAGTCTCCCAAAATATGAAATTACTGTGAGTTCTGCTTGCAAATATAATATATAAAAATAAATGAATAATTTATTATAAAATGTAATAATTTATAGTCCCTGCAGGCTCCACGAAATACTTTATCAATGTGAATTATATATGTTATATAGAGTAATAATGAGTTGTAAGAAGTGCAGCAAATGACTTATCGTGCTTGCTTTTTTGTGGCATCTTGCAGGCCTACCCCAACCGAGACATTACCAACATCGTGGAGTCGTCGCACTACCAGAAGATCGGAGGCTGGTGCCGCCAGGGCGCCCTCAACTCGGCCAAGTGCAAGGGAGCCCATCGCTGGATCAAGCCCTTCCGTTGTCTAGGTGAGTACGCGAACAAATTGCCGAGACCCAATGCCACAAATGTGAACCGTTTGCTCCACACACACCCCAAAAACAAAAAAAAACCCAATCCGAATGCTGCGACCACAAAACACGAACTGCGAAAATGCGGAAATGCGGAAATGCGATGCGAACTACATTTGGCAACTCGTTTGGCTTCAGAAGGACCATTCCAATCGGACGCGCTGTTGGTGCCAGAGGGCTGCCTCTTTGACCACATACACAACGCGTCGCGTTGCTGGCCGTTCGTGAGATGGAACCAAACTGGAGCCGCCGCCTGCCAGGAGCGCGGCATGCAGATGCGCAGCTTCGCCATGCTGCTGCCCTGCGGCATTTCGCTCTTCTCGGGCGTCGAGTTCGTCTGCTGCCCCAAGCACTTTAAAAGTGAGTACGAACGCTTCGAATGGCATTTCTTTAATAACTCGAGTATCGCTGCAGCCGACGAGATACGCGTCAAGAAGACCGACATGCCAGTGATGCCGCCAGCTCAGCTCAACGGCAACAACGGCAACAACGGCAACGTGAACAACGTGAATGTGAACAACAATGTGGGCAACGATGAACTGAGCGTGAATGAGGAGGACGAGAGCAACGACTCCAACTACTCGAAGGACGGCAACGACGATGAGCTGGACGACGAGGACGATCTGATGGGCGACGATGAGGAGGACGAAATGGTGGCCGATGAGGCGGCAACAGTTGGCGGCGCAGCCAACGGCGATGCCAGCAGCGGCGCCCTCGACGACATCAATGCGGAATACGACAGCGGCGAGGACGGCGACAACTACGAGGAGGACGGCGCCGGCTCCGACAGCGATGTGGCCGGCATTGCCGATGCCTGGGATCAGAACGGCAGCTCCAGCGGTGCCAAGCCGGCAGCGTTGCCCTCCCTCAAGGCTCCCTCGATGTCCTCCTCCCCGGCCAGCCTCACTGCCTCACTCGATCAGTCTGCGGCCAACAAGCCACAACAACAGCAGCAGCAACAACAACAGCAGCAGAATGCTCTCAAGCCCGAACTTGCCACAAGCACGCCACAATTGTCCGCTGCTGCCGCTGCCGCCGCCGCTGCCGCCGCCGCCGCTGCTGCTGCTGCCTCATCGGCTGGCATGGCTGGGGCACCGTCGACGGCGCAGCCAACGTCCGATCCGTATTTCACGCACTTCGATCCCCACTACGAGCATCAGAGCTACAAAGTAAGTCAGAAAGTAAGTGTTTACGTTGAGGGCGCAGGTTTATTTATCGAACAAAAAAACAAAACGTATTCTAAACAAAGGAAGCCCAACAGCGCCTTGAGGAATCGCACCGCGAGAAGGTCACCCGCGTGATGAAGGACTGGTCCGATCTGGAGGAGAAGTACCAGGACATGCGGCTCGCCGATCCCAAGGCGGCCCAGAGCTTCAAGCAGCGCATGACGGCACGTTTCCAGGTTTGTTTCCGCCCCCCCCGACCCCCCCGTGTAGTGTGTAGTCCAACCCTCTCCACTCCATCCCATCAGATTTGTTTGTCTTCTCTTCTCTGTCTCTATCACACTCTCTCTTGCACCATCTGTCTCTCTCTCTCTGAGTGCCTATGTATATGTATATAGCTTACCTACATATGTACATATATATATGCATGTGTCTGCGTGTGTGTGCGTGTGTGTGTGGCAAGTATAGCACACAGAAAAGTATCTATCACTATCAATACCACTATCGTGATCATTATCATTATCATTGTCATTGTCATTGTCATTGCCATTATCATTATCAGTATCAGTATTAGCTTCTGGCTTATCATTTGCTTTAAGTTGCAACACCAATTATCATGCACCTGTCTATCTATCTAACTATCTATCTATCGATCTATCTGTCTGTCTATATATTTATTTCGATTTCTGCCTGGACTCTATAACATTTATATCTCCGTCTCTGTGTATGTGTCTATGTTCGTAGCTGTAATTTCTCTCTTGTTTTGTGTATCCATGTATGGCAAATGGGAGCGAAAGAGGCATCAGATTGTAATCATAATAATAACAATAACAGTAACAGTAACAGTAACAACAATAACAAGCATAATGATTTATTAATCAAACTCTCGTCATATAACGAAAGCAAAACGCAAACAGAATACAGAAAACAGAATACAGAAAACAGAAAACAGCAAACAGAATACAGATACCGAAACAACAATAACAAATCAACAGAAATTACAATACAATTAAAAAAATTAATACTAGTGATTTTTTCTTTTGCATATTTTGTACTTAAGAAGAAAGTGCTTTAGTAGTTGAACTGATTGGCTTTATAATATACTCGTAATGCTCTTTAGTTTTCGACGCATTTCGTTTTTGTTTTTTTTAATACTATTCAATTAGCGCTAACCAAAACAACAACAGCAAACAGAAAACAATTACAAGAAAACATGAAAAAGAGAAGCTTGCTTTGGCATGCCAAAGATTCAATATCCTTGCAGAGAGGTTATCTGAAAAATAAACTAAAATAATTATACATATGATATGATAAAAATACTATAATTTCCTTTTTCCTTTTAGCATATGTCTGCTTTAAAAGATTTAGTCCTCCAATGCAACCAGCTTAGAAAATTAATTTATTCTCTGGATACTCTGCAAGGGCATTAGACAAAAGGTAGCAAGGAAAAGGATTTGCTCTCTCTTTCTACCGCTATCGCTAGCTCACTCTGAACATATCACACCGTGTGTCTCTGTCTCTCTCTATATCGCTCTCTCTGTCTCGCTCTGTCTCCCTGTGTGTGTATAATACATATAAGGCTTAAACAAAATGCTGCTTAAACGCTAACAACAACCAACAATAAATATCTGCCTCCAATGCTAAGCAATGAATGATCTGCCTATATGTACCTAACTATATCTGAATATGTAAATAGCAAATATATATCTGTATAGAACTCTTACGAACTGTAGACTCCGAATTCGACTCCATGCTGTTGCACTGTGGCATTCCAATCGAAACCAATCCATCTCATGAGCAATCGTACAATCTTTGGATTATCCCCCAATAATAATCCCCATTCATTCACAAATCGATATTTATGTTCTATCGCTATCTCGCTCTCGCTCTCGCTCTCTGCACAGCATTTGTGTTACGTCAGCAGCACTTCTCGAACTGAGCCATCCAACTCCTTCCCCCACCACCAACTCACACACATACACACACACACACTCACACACTCACACACTCACACACACACACTCAGTAAATTGAACTAACGACAACTGCAAGTTATAGCCATGAAATTTGTACAATTTAGTGAAGAACGTAACTGTACCTAAAATGCGAAATCATTGCAAAACGTAATCGTTATATCGCTATCATAATCGTTATCGTTATCGAAACCGTGCTGCAATCGATCAATTAAAAGCAACATCAACAACAACAACAGCTGAACAAACTGAAAATTTTCAAACTCTCATGCTGATAATCTTTCTCTCTTGGTGTGCAATACGTCTTTATATGGGAATGTAATTTTAGACTTCTGTTCAGGCACTCGAGGAAGAAGGCAACGCCGAGAAGCACCAGCTGGCCGCCATGCACCAACAGCGTGTCCTCGCCCACATCAACCAGCGCAAGCGCGAAGCCATGACCTGCTACACCCAGGCCCTGACGGAGCAGCCACCAAACGTAAGTCGATCCCTCCAATCGGAGTCACAATCGGAATCAGAATCGAACTCACAATCTTAATGTCGAAGTCGCAGTCGAACTTGAATGCCCCACCTTAGTTGAAGTCAAGTTCGAAATTTTGTTTAAATTGAAATCATAATTTCATTCATAATATTTTACTATATGACAGTACTCGTAACGAACCCAAATTTAATCGATATTAATAGTTTGATTAGGGTTTTATTACAATTCAGTGGAAATTTCGACTTATAGTAATCACTAACTAAATTCAAAGTATATTCCATTTACTTTGGTATAACATATAGGAAAAAATGTAAGTGAGAATTTAAAATCCGCTACCCAAGTACCAAATACGGAAGTGAAAACGACTTGCTCATTAAAATATACTAGGGAAATATACCTGAAAATATACTGGCAATATAATTGGTATAAAAAAATACTATCGGATTCAAACGACATTAAGATATAAGCACTGGGGTATTAGCTAGTGATAGTTCAGATAGATATTTCCTTAAGAGAAATGTACAAGGAACTGGTATCGGTCGTAGGATAAATGTAGCGCTTAAAGTCTGTTAGATGAACTTGGCTGTTGCCACTGATCAGAGATTGGAGATTCCTCCATTTGCCTGTTTTATACATTTTCTGTTGGCACATATGTGTAATGAGTTTCAGACGGTGTCGAAATTGCACTGATAGTCAAAGTCGTAATCTCTATTGTAATAGATGTGGCCATCAAAGGACAAAGTCGATGTAGCGAGTTTGACATTCAAGTTAAGAACTCAGTCAAAATCGAAGTTGAAATCAAAATCCACGTTGCATGAATCGATGTCGATATCGAGATCGAAGAAATCAAAATCGATATGGAAGTCACTGCCGAAATTAAAGTTTAAATCGAACTCGATATTGAAGTCGAATTTGATTCGATCAGTTCCAAAGTCGCCTCAAGTTCATCGTGTTCTCGTCTCCATTGCAGGCTCACCATGTCGAGAAGTGTTTGCAGAAATTGCTGCGTGCCCTGCACAAGGATCGCGCCCACGCCCTGGCCCATTATCGCCATCTGTTGAACTCGGGCGGACCCGGTGGCCTGGAGGCGGCCGCCTCTGAGCGACCACGCACCCTGGAGCGTCTGATTGACATCGATCGCGCCGTCAACCAGTCGATGACCATGCTCAAGCGCTATCCCGAACTCTCGGCCAAGATCGCCCAACTGATGAACGATTACATTTTGGCTTTGCGCAGCAAGGACGATATTCCCGGCTCGTCGCTGGGCATGAGCGAGGAGGCCGAGGCGGGCATCCTGGACAAGTATCGCATTGAGATCGAGCGCAAGGTGGCCGAGAAGGAGCGTCTGCGTCTGGCCGAGAAGCAGCGCAAGGAACAACGTGCCGCCGAGCGCGAGAAGTTGCGCGAGGAGAAGCTGCGCATGGAGGCAAAGAAGGTCGACGACATGCTCAAGTCGCAGGCGGCTGAGCAGTTGCAGCAGCAGCAACAGCAGCAATCCCAGCAGCAGCAGCAACAGTTGTCGCCGTCACAGCAACAACAACAGCAGCAGCAGCAGCAGCAACAACAAATGCAGGACAAGAGCATCAATAGCAAGGAGCTGAGCATGGAAGCCGTCGGCGGTCTGGTGACCGCATCCAACCTCAATCTGGACACCACAAAGAGCGAGAAGGAGCTGGCCGATGCTGAGTACGCTGAGGCCACGGTCAGGTAGCAAAAGTTCAACCCACCTTCGATCCCTTTGGCAGCCTAGCGATTTAATTGCTCGATTTGTTCTCGATTGCAGCACCAAGGTGCAGACCGTGTTGCCAACGGTGGACGACGATGCCGTGCAGCGAGCTGTCGAGGAGGTGGCTGCCGCTGTGGCCCATCAGGAGGCCGAGCCGCAGGTGCAGCACTTCATGACCCACGATCTGGGCCACCGTGAATCGGTATTTGAGCTGCGCGGTCCGCGTATCACGCCGCATCTGCCTAAAGCGTATCCTCTCTCGTTCTCGTTACAGAGCTTCTCGCTGCGACGCGAATTCTCGCACGCGCACGCGGCCAAGGAGGGGCGCAACGTGTACTTCACGCTCTCGTTCGCCGGCATCGCCCTCATGGCGGCCGTATTTGTGGGCGTGGCCGTTGCCAAGTGGCGAACATCGCGCTCGCCGCACGCGCAGGGCTTCATTGAGGTGGATCAGGTATGCGCATCAGATGCGATGGCAGCCACAAAAAACGGATGCTTCATTCAGAGAACAGTTGCTCAGTATAACAGTGTATATATATATATATATAGCTCTTCGTTCTATACCCACTCACTTGTATAACAGTATAAGGGATTTGGTATAATTATATAAATTTTGCCCAATTTTCCATGCCTACCCCTTGTAGATTTTTTCGAAAATATCATGTTTGTTTTTTTTATATATTCTTTATTTTTTTAATGACAATCGACAGTTATTTTTAAACGTATTTGTTAGGGCTATCGACCGGGCAAAGAATATCTAAATTGTTGTTGTTGTTTTCGAGATAAACACATTAATTAAAATTAATTCGATCCCCAAAAGTATGCAAAACTTTTGAATTTTTGGACTTGGAAATTTTTCGTTGCGGAGTCGAAAAAAAATGTAAGAAATCGCAACAAAATCAGAAAATCATGAATATCTCGGGAACCAAAAGGACGATCGAAATGTCCTTTGGCCAGCTGATAGTCCTTGTTAAGACGAGTTGATTGCCACAGAACTCATAGAGATCAGCAAGGATACGGCCAAGATAGAGCATGTTTTCTCTCAGCAAAAAAGTTATTCTAACTCTGTTGTTTAAAGGATATTCGGGCTTTTGATTTCATAGTCGTCCTTCATGAATCTGTCCCTATATGCATGCCAAAGGACATCCTGATCGTCCTTCAAATGACGAAGTTACGGAGGATTTTTGAATTTTTGCCCAATTTTCCATGGTTACCCCTTGTAGATTTTTTCGAAAATATCATGTTTGTTTTTTTTATATATTCTTTATTTTTTTAATGACAATCGACAGTTATTTTTAAACGTATTTGTTAGGGCTATCGACCGGGCAAAGAATATCTAAATTGTTGTTTTCGAGATAAACACATTTAAAGTTTTCGACTATAAAATTAATTCGATCCCCAAAAGTATGCAAAACATTTGAATTTTTGGACTTGGAAATTTTTCGTTGTGGAGTCGAAAAAAAATGTAAGAAATCGCAACAAAATCAGAAAATCATGAATATCTCGGGAACCAAAAGGACGATCGAAATGTCCTTTGGCCAGCTGATAGTCCTTGTTAAGACGAGTTGATTGCCACAGAACTCATAGAGATCAGCAAGGATACGGCCAAGATAGAGCATGTTTTCTCTCAGCAAAAAAGTTATTCTAACTCTGTTGTTTAAAGGATATTCGGGCTTTTGATTTCATAGTCGTCCTTCATGAATCCGTCCCTATATGCATGCCCAAGGACATCCTGATCGTCCTTCAAATGACGAAGTTACGGAGGATTTTTGAATTTTTGCCCAATTTTCCATGCCTACCCCTTGTAGATTTTTTCGAAAATATCATGTTTGTTTTTTTTATATATTCTTTATTTTTTTAATGACAATCGACAGTTATTTTTAAACGTATTTGTTAGGGCTATCGACCGGGCAAAGAATATCTAAATTGTTGTTGTTGTTTTCGAGATAAACACATTTAAAGTTTTCGACTATAAAATTAATTCGATCCCCAAAAGTATGCAAAACTTTTGAATTTTTGGACTTGGAAATTTTTCGTTGCGGAGTCGAAAAAAAATGTAAGAAATCGCAACAAAATCAGAAAATCATGAATATCTCGGGAACCAAAAGGACGATCGAAATGTCCTTTGGCCAGCTGATAGTCCTTGTTAAGACGAGTTGATTGCCACAGAACTCATAGAGATCAGCAAGGATACGGCCAAGATAGAGCATGTTTTCTCTCAGCAAAAAAGTTATTCTTACTCTGTTGTTTAAAGGATATTCGGGCTTTTGATTTCATTGTCGTCCTTCATGAATCCGTCCCTATATGCATGCCCAAGGACATCCTGATCGTCCTTCAAATGACGAAGTTACGGAGGATTTTTTAATTTTTGCCCAATTTTCCATGCCTACCCCTTGTAGATTTTTTCGAAAATATCATGTTTGTTTTTTTTATATATTCTTTATTTTTTTAATGACAATCGACAGTTATTTTTAAACGTATTTGTTAGGGCTATCGACAGGGCAAAGAATATCTAAATTGTTGTCGTTGTTTTCGAGATAAACACATTTAAAGTTTTCGACTATAAAATTAATTTGATCCCCAAAAGTATGCAAAACTTTTAAATTTTTGGACTTGGAAATTTTTCGTTGCGGAGTCGAAAAAAAATGTAAGAAATCGCAACAAAATCAGAAAATCATGAATATCTCGGGAACCAAAAGGACGATCGAAATGTCCTTTGGCCAGCTGATAGTCCTTGTTAAGACGAGTTGATTGCCACAGAACTCATAGAGATCAGCAAGGATACGGCCAAGATAGAGCATGTTTTCTCTCAGCAAAAAAGTTTTTCTAACTCTGTTGTTTAAAGGATATTCGGGCTTTTGATTTCATAGTCGTCCTTCATGAATCTGTCCCTATATGCATGCCAAAGGACATCCTGATCGTCGTTCAAATGACGAAGTTACGGAGGATTTTTGAATTTTTGCCCAATTTTCCATGGTTACCCCTTGTAGATTTTTTCGAAAATATCATGTTTGTTTTTTTTATATATTCTTTATTTTTTTAATGACAATCGACAGTTATTTTTAAACGTATTTGTTAGGGCTATCGACCGGGCAAAGAATATCTAAATTGTTGTTGTTGTTTTCGAGATAAACACATTTAAAGTTTTCGACTATAACATTAATTCGATCCCCAAAAGTATGCAAAACTTTTGAATTTTTTGACTTGGAAATTTTTAGTTGTGGAGTCGAAAAAAAATGTAAGAAATCGCAACAAAATCAGAAAATCATGAATATCTCGGGAACCAAAAGGACGATCGAAATGTCCTTTGGCCAGCTGATAGTCCTTGTTAAGACGAGTTGATTGCCACAGAACTCATAGAGATCAGCAAGGATACGGCAAAGATAGAGCATGTTTTCTCTCAGCAAAAAAGTTATTCTAACTCTGTTGTTTAAAGGATATTCGGGCTTTTGATTTCATAGTCGTCCTTCATGAATCCGTCCCTATATGCATGCCAAAGGACATCCTGATCGTCCTTCAAATGACGATGTTACGGAGGATTTTTGAATTTTTGCCCAATTTTCCATGCCTACCCCTTGTAGATTTTTTCGAAAATATCATGTTTGTTTTTTTTATATATTCTTTATTTTTTTAATGACAATCGACAGTTATTTTTAAACGTATTTGTTAGGGCTATCGACCGGGCAAAGAATATCTAAATTGTTGTTGTTGTTTTCGAGATAAACACATTTAAAGTTTTCGACTATAAAATTAATTCGATCCCCAAAAGTATGCAAAACTTTTGAATTTTTGGACTTGGAAATTTTTCGTTGCGGAGTCGAAAAAAAATGTAAGAAATCGCAACAAAATCAGAAAATCATGAATATCTCGGGAACCAAAAGGACGATCGAAATGTTCTTTGGCCAGCTGATAGTCCTTGTTAAGACGAGTTGATTGCCACAGAACTCATAGAGATCAGCAAGGATACGGCCAAGATAGAGCATGTTTTCTCTCAGCAAAAAAGTTATTCTAACTCTGTTGTTTAAAGGATATTCGGGCTTTTGATTTCATAGTCGTCCTTCATGAATCCGTCCCTATATGCATGCCCAAGGACATCCTGATCGTCCTTCAAATGACGAAGTTACGGAGGATTTTTGAATTTTTGCCCAATTTTCCATGCCTACCCCTTGTAGATTTTTTCGAAAATATCATGTTTGTTTTTTTTATATATTCTTTATTTTTTTAATGACAATCGACAGTTATTTTTAAACGTATTTGTTAGGGCTATCGACAGGGCAAAGAATATCTAAATTGTTGTTGTTGTTTTCGAGATAAACACATTTAAGGTTTTCGACTATAACATTAATTCGATCCCCAAAAGTATGCAAAACTTTTGAATTTTTGGACTTGGAAATTTTTCGTTGTGGAGTCGAAAAAAAATGTAAGAAATCGCAACAAAATCAGAAAATCATGAATATCTCGGGAACCAAAAGGACGATCGAAATGTCCTTTGGCCAGCTGATACTCCTTGTTAAGACGAGTTGATTGCCACAGAACTCATAGAGATCAGCAAGGATACGGCCAAGATAGAGCATGTTTTCTCTCAGCAAAAAAGTTATTCTTACTCTGTTGTTTAAAGGATATTCGGGCTTTTGATTTCATTGTCGTCCTTCATGAATCCGTCCCTATATGCATGCCCAAGGACATCCTGATCGTCCTTCAAATGACGAAGTTACGGAGGATTTTTGAATTTTTGCCCAATTTTCCATGCCTACCCCTTGTAGATTTTTTCGAAAATATCATGTTTGTTTTTTTTATATATTCTTTATTTTTTTAATGACAATCGACAGTTATTTTTAAACGTATTTGTTAGGGCTATCGACAGGGCAAAGAATATCTAAATTGTTGTTGTTGTTTTCGAGATAAACACATTTAAAGTTTTCGACTATAAAATTAATTCGATCCCCAAAAGTATGCAAAACTTTTGAATTTTTGGACTTGGAAATTTTTCGTTGCGGAGTCGAAAAAAAATGTAAGAAATCGCAACAAAATCAGAAAATCATGAATATCTCGGGAACCAAAAGGACGATCGAAATGTCCTTTGGCCAGCTGATAGTCCTTGTTAAGACGAGTTGATTGCCACAGAACTCATAGAGATCAGCAAGGATACGGCCAAGATAGAGCATGTTTTCTCTCAGCAAAAAAGTTATTCTAACTCTGTTGTTTAAAGGATATTCGGGCTGTTGATTTCATAGTCGTCCTTCATGAATCTGTCCCTATATGCATGCCAAAGGACATCCTGATCGTCCTTCAAATGACGAAGTTACGGAGGATTTTTGAATTTTTGCCCAATTTTCCATGGTTACCCCTTGTAGATTTTTTCGAAAATATCATGTTTGTTTTTTTTATATATTCTTTATTTTTTTAATGACAATCGACAGTTATTTTTAAACGTATTTGTTAGGGCTATCGACCGGGCAAAGAATATCTAAATTGTTGTTGTTGTTTTCGAGATAAACACATTTAAAGTTTTCGACTATAAAATTAATTCGATCCCCAAAAGTATGCAAAACTTTTGAATTTTTGGACTTGGAAATTTTTCGTTGTGGAGTCGAAAAAAAATGTAAGAAATCGCAACAAAATCAGAAAATCATGAATATCTCGGGAACCAAAAGGACGATCGAAATGTCCTTTGGCCAGCTGATAGTCCTTGTTAAGACGAGTTGATTGCCACAGAACTCATAGAGATCAGCAAGGATACGGCCAAGATAGAGCATGTTTTCTCTCAGCAAAAAAGTTATTCTAACTCTGTTGTTTAAAGGATATTCGGGCTTTTGATTTCATAGTCGTCCTTCATGAATCCGTCCCTATATGCATGCCAAAGGACATCCTGATCGTCCTTCAAATGACGAAGTTACGGAGGATTTTTTAATTTTTGCCCAATTTTCCATGCCTACCCCTTGTAGATTTTTTCGAAAATATCATGTTTGTTTTTTTTATATATTCTTTATTTTTTCAATGACAATCGACAGTTATTTTTAAACGTATTTGTTAGGGCTATCGACCGGGCAAAGAATATCTAAATTGTTGTTGTTGTTTTCGAGATAAACACATTTAAAGTTTTCGACTATAAAATTAATTCGATCCCCAAAAGTATGCAAAACTTTTGAATTTTTGGACTTGGAAATTTTTCGTTGCGGAGTCGAAAAAAAAATGTAAGAAATCGCAACAAAATCAGAAAATCATGAATATCTCGGGAACCAAAAGGACGATCGAAATGTCCTTTGGCCAGATGATAGTCCTTGTTAAGACGAGTTGATTGCCACAGAACTCATAGAGATCAGCAAGGATACGGCCAAGATAGAGCATGTTTTCTCTCAGCAAAAAAGTTATTCTAACTCTGTTGTTTAAAGGATATTCGGGCTTTTGATTTCATAGTCGTCCTTCATGAATCCGTCCCTATATGCATGCCAAAGGACATCCTGATCGTCCTTCAAATGACGAAGTTACGGAGGATTTTCGAAATTTTTGCAAATTTTCCATGCCTACCCCTTGTAGATTTTTTCGAAAAATTCTTGTTTGTTTTTTTAATATGGGCATTTCCAAAATCGCGAACGGGACATTCGTACGCGTTCAAAGCAAAAAAACGGTAAAAAGGAAACGATTTTTTTTTCAAATCAAATGCTTAATGTATATCATTTTATTAGCTCTTTCATTACTGCAAAGATTGATGTTTGGTATTTTTTCATTTAGAAGATAATTGCAGAATTCAAGTGATTCGCACGGGACAAAAAACGGAAGTGGCTTGAGAGGTCAAGTAATTCAAACGCCAATTTCAGCGAATCTAGAGGCAATATTTTAATGCAACTAATTTTAAACTTTTGTGCATTGATGCCTCTTTAAAAAGGTTAAACAAATTTTCAAAGATAACTCGTATTTTTTTTTAAACTTAATTTGAAGTAAATTCGCACGAGACATCGTGCACGGGACATTTTTTACCGCCACTATTTTTATCTTATTGTCATTGCTGTTTTTGGGAAATATTAAATTAACATATCGAAACAATATTTTTAAATTAACAAACATAGTGAATTCATTTATTTTTACATAAGAGGAAACTTAATACATACGTTTACAAATTGTTTTTGAAAACGAAAAAAGTTCAGCTCCAATTTTATTTACATTAAATTAATATTAATATAGATTGATGGCTTATTGATATATTATTTATTTTATTTTAATATTAACAAATTTATTTAATGCAAACTTTAGTTTCTTGCATGGAATAAGCAGTCCTCGCTACTTTTACCTCGTTATAAGTCGATGAAAAAAAGTGGAACTTTGATATACCCGGTATACTTCCTACCTCTTTCCATTTTTCGTCTAAATTATATTTTAAAATATATTTGTCAATTTCATCTGTTGACAAATATAATAGTTTTACACCCTTAACATATTGGTGTGCACACTGATAAAAAGAGTATGCGTCCGGTAAAATCATACTTCTTGATTTTGTCATCTGCCAAACTTTTCGCTTTATTACTGCTCCAACACCATCAACAGCTCCTTTTCCATGTGAGCTAGCAAAGAAATTCCACTCCAATGTGGGACATTCTATTAACTCTGCTATATCAGCTAGGCTTGACAGTATGAATTTATTTTTGAACTGCGAACAGCAGCCATCAGAAAAAATTAATATTTTTGAAAACCTCCCATACGATGTCTTAATATTTTTCAAAATCTCCAGCAAAAAAACAAAAACATCGTGCTTATTGTGCGTTAACTTGTCACTTATAACAGCAAACGACTTTTTAACACCTCGCAGCCAAGCTACACAAGTAAAAATGGATACCTGTCGATAACTAAAATGAGCACTTTGTATCTCATTTTGATTTGTGAGCCTATAATTTTCGGCAAAATCAATTTGAATCACCAATTCAGTTGATTTCAAATTTTCTTTGGTTTCATCAAAATATTTTGCCTGGGCTCTTTTCACAAAAAAATGAGTTTTAAAAGAGGGCAATGCCATTTCTAACTCAAGGATAAGATCCGATAGAGTTGCATCGGTTGTGGAAAGGGCCATGGTGTTATTAATTTTGCGCCAATGCTGCCAACTAACTTCATCATTCATATTGTGTAAATACGAGAGAGGAATAAGTTGGTATCTCAAATCGTTTAAGCACTTCTTACAATTGCTTGTCATGCAGTTTTCACTAAGAATGTTGCAGCAAACAGTTGTAAGAAAGCTTTCGAAATTGCTAGGAAAAAATGGCATCATTTTTGCACAGCTTTCCAGCAAATAACCAAAGTTAGCATGGTACATGCAAACACACATATTGTGGGGCGTTTTACTTATTAATTGCACATGACGTGGCCGCATCTTAAAAAAATAAGACTTACTAATTTTGTCAGTGGGATGTTCTTTTTTGAAGAGTTCATATGCTTCACACACTGTCGCCATCATAAAACGTTTGGCAACTACATCGCCTGCTATCAAAATGGTGTCCCTTTTTCCTGAGGCCTGGACACTAATATTGTCGTTAGTATAAAACTCCTTAATTTTGAAATCTAAACTCTCTGGTAGGTTCATTACAGATGTAGTTTCTGCAATATTTTTTTGGGAATTTCTTTAAATTTGTTTAACAAAATTTCAAGTACTTTTACTTTCTTTTCTAAGTCTCTTGGCAGAGCATTTTCAACTTTTCTTACAGCTTTCCCTAAGGTTTGCTTGGATTTGTAGGGATCACTTTTCTTTTTTGCAGCATCTAGTTTTTCCAGATCTCTCTTTTCTGCAAGCTTTTGTCGATATTGGCGCTTACGTATGCGCTCAAGCTGCCTCCTCTTTTCCACCACTTCATTACTTTCCGCTTTGCAGTTTAGCCTAGTGTTCCGCATTCTTTCCTTGTTTTTTAATTTATAGTTTTCCCATTTTATTGGGTCTTCCTTCAAATTATCTCTCCACCGTTTACAAATTTCTCTTTTTTTTTGGCAACTCTTTACGCTCATCTACATTTAAATAATTTAAAATGTTATAAAGATAAAAAAAAAAACTAAATTTATTTGTATCATTTTGTTATGTACTTACGGTCGCGCACGGAACAAACTTCAAATGATCACCAAAAATACAAATTTTTTTTTTTCTCAAAAATTTTTTTATATAGTTACTGCACACATAAACTCTGTTTGCAAAAAAATTTTGGTGCAATTCGAGCAAGTGCTTTGGATCTAGTAATAAGAAATGTTGTTTTTCGGTCGCGCACGGGACAATAAAATAAGCGATAATGCAAACCTAAATTTTTACCGTTATTGGTGATCGCACGTTACTTTTTGCGTTCTCTTTCCATTCTTAGTATCTCGAAGTGATTTAAGAAAGCAAAAGACCAAGCATAATGCATATATTTTAGAAGTTATAATCAAAACAAAATACGCCCCTACAAACATCATAATGACAAAAGGTGCCTTTGCGCGACTTTGCATTCGAATATTTTGAAATCTGTAAAAGATAAATGCAAAATTCTTTCAAGTATAATAAACTTGAACATTTCTTTATGCAACCATGTTGAAAAAAATCATTTTCAAGAACTTTTAATTTTTTGGCCGCGGTGGACCTTTTTGTGGAAATGCCCATATATTCTTTATTTTTTTAATGACAATCGACAGTTATTTTGAAACGTATTTGTTAGGGCTATCGACCGGCCAATGGCTATCTAAATTATCGCTGTACGTTCTGAGATAAACACATTTAAATTTTTGGACTGAAATTTATATCTCATCCCCAAAAGTATGCAAAAGTTTTTAATTTTTGGACTTGCAAATTTGTCGCTGCGGAGTCGAAAAAAAAATGCAAAGAGTCGCTACAAAATTAGAAAATCATGAATATCTCGGGAACCACAAGGACGATCGGAATGTCCTTTGGCCAGCTGATAGTCCTTGTTAATACGAGTTGATTGCCACGGGACTCATAAGGATCAGCAAGGATATGGCCAAGATAGACCATGTTTTCTCTCAGCAAAAAAGTTCTTCTAACTCTGTTGTTTAAAGGATATTTGGGCTTTTGGTTTCATAGTCGTACATCACGAATCCGTCCCCATATGCATGCCAAAGGACATCCTGATCGTCCTTCAAATGACGAAGTTACGGAGGATTTTCGAAATTTTTGCAAATTTTCCATGCCTACTCCTTGTAGATTTTTTCGAAAATATCATGTTTGTTTTTTTTATATATTCTTTATTTTTTTAATGACAATCGACAGTTATTTTTAAACGTATTTGTTAGGGCTATCGACCGGGCAAAGAATATCTAAATTGTTGTTGTTGTTTTCGAGATAAACACATTTAAAGTTTTCGACTATAAAATTAATTCGATCCCCAAAAGTATGCAAAACTTTTGAATTTTTGGACTTGGAAATTTTTCGTTGCGGAGTCGAAAAAAAATGTAAGAAATCGCAACAAAATCAGAAAATCATGAATATCTTGGGAGCCAAAAGGACGATCGAAATGTCCTTTGGCCAGCTGATAGTCCTTGTTAAGACGAGTTGATTGCCACAGAACTCATAGAGATCAGCAAGGATACGGCCAAGATAGAGCATGTTTTCTCTCAGCAAAAAAGTCCATCTAACTCTGTTGTTTAAAGGGTATTCGGCCTTTTGATTTCATTGTCGTCCTTCATTAATCCGTCCCTGTATACATGCCAAAGGACATCCTGATCGTCCTTCAAATGACGAAGTTACGGAGGATTTTTGAATTTTTGCCCAATTTTCCATGCCTACCCCTTGTAGATTTTTTCGAAAATATCATGTTTGTTTTTTTTATATATTCTTTATTTTTTTAATGACAATCGACAGTTATTTTTAAACGTATTTGTTAGGGCTATCGACCGGGCAAAGAATATCTAAATTGTTGTTGTTGTTTTCGAGATAAACACATTTAAAGTTTTCGACTATAAAATTAATTCGATCCCCAAAAGTATGCAAAACTTTTGAATTTTTGGACTTGGAAATTTTTCGTTGCGGAGTCGAAAAAAAATGTAAGAAATCGCAACAAAATCAGAAAATCATGAATATATCGGGAACCAAAAGGACGATCGAAATGTCCTTTGGCCAGCTGATAGTCCTTGTTAAGACGAGTTGATTGCCACAGAACTCATAGAGATCAGCAAGGATACGGCCAAGATAGAGCATGTTTTCTCTCAGCAAAAAAGTTATTCTAACTCTGTTGTTTAAAGGATATTCGGGCTTTTGATTTCATAGTCGTCCTTCATGAATCTGTCCCTATATGCATGCCAAAGGACATCCTGATCGTCCTTCAAATGACGAAGTTACGGAGGATTTTTGAATGTTTGCCCAATTTTCCATGCCTACCCCTTGTAGATTTTTTCGAAAATATCATGTTTGTTTTTTTTATATATTCTTTATTTTTTTAATGACAATCGACAGTTATTTTTAAACGTATTTGTTAAGGCTATCGACCGGGCAAAGAATATCTAAATTGTTGTTGTTGTTTTCGAGATAAACACATTTAAAGTTTTCGACTATAAAATTAATTCGATCCCCAAAAGTATGCAAAACTTTTGAATTTTTGGACTTGGAAATTTTTCGTTGCGGAGTCGAAAAAAAATGTAAGAAATCTCAACAAAATCAGAAAATCATGAATATCTCGGGAGCCAAAAGGACGATCGAAATGTCCTTTGGCCAGCTGATAGTCCTTGTTAAGACGAGTTGATTGCCACAGAACTCATAGAGATCAGCAAGGATACGGCCAAGATAGAGCATGTTTTCTCTCAGCAAAAAAGTTATTCTAACTCTGTTGTTTAAAGGATATTCGGGCTTTTGATTTCATTGTCGTCCTTCATTAATCCGTCCCTATATGCATGCCAAAGGACATCCTGATCGTCCTTCAAATGACGAAGTTACGGAGGATTTTTGAATTTTTGCCCAATTTTCCATGCCTACCCCTTGTAGATTTTTTCGAAAATATCATGTTTGTTTTTTTTATATATTCTTTATTTTTTTAATGACAATCGACAGTTATTTTTAAACGTATTTGTTAGGGCTATCGACCGGGCAAAGAATATCTAAATTGTTATTGTTGTTTTCGAGATAAACACATTTAAAGTTTTCGACTATAAAATTAATTCGATCCCCAAAAGTATGCAAAACTTTTGAATTTTTGGACTTGGAAATTTTTCGTTGCGGAGTCGAAAAAAAATGTAAGAAATCGCAACAAAATCAGAAAATCATGAATATCTCGGGAGCCAAAAGGACGATCGAAATGTCCTTTGGCCAGCTGATAGTCCTTGTTAAGACGAGTTGATTGCCACAGAACTCATAGAGATCACCAAGGATACGGCAAAGATAGAGCATGTTTTCTCTCAGCAAAAAAGTTATTCTAACTCTGTTGTTTAAAGGATATTCGGGCTTTTGATTTCATTGTCGTCCTTTATTAATCCGTCCCTATATACATGCCAAAGGACATCCTGATCGTCCTTCAAATGACGAAGTTACGGAGGATTTTTTAATTTTTGCCCAATTTTCCATGCCTACCCCTTGTAGATTTTTTCGAAAATATCATGTTTGTTTTTTTTATATATTCTTTATTTTTTTAATGACAATCGACAGTTATTTTTAAACGTATCTGTTAGGGCTATCGACCGGGCAAAGAATATCTAAATTGTTGTTGTTGTTTTCGAGATAAACACATTTAAAGTTTTCGACTATAAAATTAATTCGATCCCCAAAAGTATGCAAAACTTTTGAATTTTTGGACTTGGAAATTTTTCGTTGCGGAGTCGAAAAAAAATGTAAGAAATCGCAACAAAATCAGAAAATCATGAATATCTCGGGAGCCAAAAGGACGATCGAAATGTCCTTTGGCCAGCTGATAGTCCTTGTTAAGACGAGTTGATTGCCACAGAACTCATAGAGATCAGCAAGGATACGGCCAAGATAGAGCATGTTTTCTCTCAGCAAAAAAGTTATTCTAACTCTGTTGTTTAAAGGGTATTCGGCCTTTTGATTTCATTGTCGTCCTTCATTAATCCGTCCCTGTATACATGCCAAAGGACATCCTGATCGTCCTTCAAATGACGAAGTTACGGAGGATTTTTGAATTTTTGCCCAATTTTCCATGCCTACCCCTTGTAGATTTTTTCGAAAATATCATGTTTGTTTTTTTTATATATTCTTTATTTTTTTAATGACAATCGACAGTTATTTTTAAACGTATTTGTTAGGGCTATCGACCGGGCAAAGAATATCTAAATTGTTGTTGTTGTTTTCGAGATAAACACATTTAAAGTTTTCGACTATAAAATTAATTCGATCCCCAAAAGTATGCAAAACTTTTGAATTTTTGGACTTGGAAATTTTTCGTTGCGGAGTCGAAAAAAAATGTAAGAAATCGCAACAAAATCAGAAAATCATGAATATCTCGGGAACCAAAAGGACGATCGAAATGTCCTTTGGCCAGCTGATAGTCCTTGTTAAGACGAGTTGATTGCCACAGAACTCATAGAGATCAGCAAGGATACGGCAAAGATAGAGCATGTTTTCTCTCAGCAAAAAAGTTATTCTAACTCTGTTGTTTAAAGGATATTCGGGCTTTTGATTTCATTGTCGTCCTTCATGAATCCGTCCCTATATGCATGCCAAAGGACATCCTGATCGTCCTTCAAATGACGAAGTTACGGAGGATTTTTTAATTTTTGCCCAATTTTCCATGCCTACCCCTTGTAGATTTTTTCGAAAATATCATGTTTGTTTTTTTTATATATTCTTTATTTTTTTAATGACAATCGACAGTTATTTTTAAACGTATTTGTTAGGGCTATCGACCGGGCAAAGAATATCTAAATTGTTGTTGTTGTTTTCGAGATAAACACATTTAAAGTTTTCGACTATAAAATTAATTCGATCCCCAAAAGTATGCAAAACTTTTGAATTTTTGGACTTGGAAATTTTTCGTTGTGGAGTCGAAAAAAAATGTAAGAAATCGCAACAAAATCAGAAAATCATGAATATCTCGGGAACCAAAAGGACGATCGAAATGTCCTTTGGCCAGCTGATAGTCCTTGTTAAGACGAGTTGATTGCCACAGAACTCATAGAGATCAGCAAGGATACGGCCAAGATAGAGCATGTTTTCTCTCAGCAAAAAAGTTATTCTAACTCTGTTGTTTAAAGGATATTCGGGCTTTTGATTTCATTGTCGTCCTTCATGAATCCGTCCCTATATGCATGCCAAAGGACATCCTGATCGTCCTTCAAATGACAAAGTTACGGAGGATTGTTTAATTTTTGCCCAATTTTCCATGCCTACCCCTTGTAGATTTTTTCGAAAATATCATGTTTGTTTTTTTTATATATTCTTTATTTTTTTAATGACAATCGACAGTTATTTTTAAACGTATCTGTTAGGGCTATCGACCGGGCAAAGAATATCTAAATTGTTGTTGTTGTTTTCGAGATAAACACATTTAAAGTTTTCGACTATAAAATTAATTCGATCCCCAAAAGTATGCAAAACTTTTGAATTTTTGGACTTGGAAATTTTTCGTTGCGGAGTCGAAAAAAAATGTAAGAAATCGCAACAAAATCAGAAAATCATGAATATCTCGGGAGCCAAAAGGACGATCGAAATGTCCTTTGGCCAGCTGATAGTCCTTGTTAAGACGAGTTGATTGCCACAGAACTCATAGAGATCAGCAAGGATACGGCAAAGATAGAGCATGTTTTCTCTCAGCAAAAAAGTTATTCTAACTCTGTTGTTTAAAGGATATTCGGGCTTTTGATTTCATTGTCGTCCTTTATTAATCCGTCCCTATATACATGCCAAAGGACATCCTGATCGTCCTTCAAATGACGAAGTTACGGAGGATTTTTGAATTTTTGCCCAATTTTCCATGCCTACCCCTTGAAGATTTTTTCGAAAATATCATGTTTGTTTTTTTTATATATTCTTTATTTTTTTAATGACAATCGACAGTTATTTTTAAACGTATTTGTTAGGGCTATCGACCGGGCAAAGAATATCTAAATTGTTGTTGTTGTTTTCGAGATAAACACATTTAAAGTTTTCGACTATAAAATTAATTCGATCCCCAAAAGTATGCAAAACTTTTGAATTTTTGGACTTGGAAATTTTTCGTTGTGGAGTCGAAAAAAAATGTAAGAAATCGCAACAAAATCAGAAAATCATGAATATCTCGGGAACCAAAAGGACGATCGAAATGTCCTTTGGCCAGCTGATAGTCCTTGTTAAGACGAGTTGATTGCCACAGAACTCATAGAGATCAGCAAGGATACGGCCAAGATAGAGCATGTTTTCTCTCAGCAAAAAAGTTATTCTAACTCTGTTGTTTAAAGGATATTCGGGCTTTTGATTTCATTGTCGTCCTTCATTAATCCGTCCCTATATGCATGCCAAAGGACATCCTGATCGTCCTTCAAATGACGAAGTTACGGAGGATTTTTGAATTTTTGCCCAATTTTCCATGCCTACCCCTTGTAGATTTTTTCGAAAATATCATGTTTGTTTTTTTTATATATTCTTTATTTTTTTAATGACAATCGACAGTTATTTTTAAACGTATTTGTTAGGGCTATCGACCGGGCAAAGAATATCTAAATTGTTATTGTTGTTTTCGAGATAAACACATTTAAAGTTTTCGACTATAAAATTAATTCGATCCCCAAAAGTATGCAAAACTTTTGAATTTTTGGACTTGGAAATTTTTCGTTGCGGAGTCGAAAAAAAATGTAAGAAATCGCAACAAAATCAGAAAATCATGAATATCTCGGGAGCCAAAAGGACGATCGAAATGTCCTTTGGCCAGCTGATAGTCCTTGTTAAGACGAGTTGATTGCCACAGAACTCATAGAGATCACCAAGGATACGGCAAAGATAGAGCATGTTTTCTCTCAGCAAAAAAGTTATTCTAACTCTGTTGTTTAAAGGATATTCGGGCTTTTGATTTCATTGTCGTCCTTTATTAATCCGTCCCTATATACATGCCAAAGGACATCCTGATCGTCCTTCAAATGACGAAGTTACGGAGGATTTTTTAATTTTTGCCCAATTTTCCATGCCTACCCCTTGTAGATTTTTTCGAAAATATCATGTTTGTTTTTTTTATATATTCTTTATTTTTTTAATGACAATCGACAGTTATTTTTAAACGTATCTGTTAGGGCTATCGACCGGGCAAAGAATATCTAAATTGTTGTTGTTGTTTTCGAGATAAACACATTTAAAGTTTTCGACTATAAAATTAATTCGATCCCCAAAAGTATGCAAAACTTTTGAATTTTTGGACTTGGAAATTTTTCGTTGCGGAGTCGAAAAAAAATGTAAGAAATCGCAACAAAATCAGAAAATCATGAATATCTCGGGAGCCAAAAGGACGATCGAAATGTCCTTTGGCCAGCTGATAGTCCTTGTTAAGACGAGTTGATTGCCACAGAACTCATAGAGATCACCAAGGATACGGCAAAGATAGAGCATGTTTTCTCTCAGCAAAAAAGTTATTCTAACTCTGTTGTTTAAAGGATATTCGGGCTTTTGATTTCATTGTCGTCCTTTATTAATCCGTCCCTATATACATGCCAAAGGACATCCTGATCGTCCTTCAAATGACGAAGTTACGGAGGATTTTTGAATTTTTGCCCAATTTTCCATGCCTACCCCTTGAAGATTTTTTCGAAAATATCATGTTTGTTTTTTTTATATATTCTTTATTTTTTTAATGACAATCGACAGTTATTTTTAAACGTATTTGTTAGGGCTATCGACCGGGCAAAGAATATCTAAATTGTTGTTGTTGTTTTCGAGATAAACACATTTAAAGTTTTCGACTATAAAATTAATTCGATCCCCAAAAGTATGCAAAACTTTTGAATTTTTGGACTTGGAAATTTTTCGTTGTGGAGTCGAAAAAAAATGTAAGAAATCGCAACAAAATCAGAAAATCATGAATATCTCGGGAACCAAAAGGACGATCGAAATGTCCTTTGGCCAGCTGATAGTCCTTGTTAAGACGAGTTGATTGCCACAGAACTCATAGAGATCAGCAAGGATACGGCCAAGATAGAGCATGTTTTCTCTCAGCAAAAAAGTCCATCTAACTCTGTTGTTTAAAGGATATTCGGGCTTTTGATTTCATTGTCGTCCTTCATTAATCCGTCCCTGTATACATGCCAAAGGACATCCTGATCGTCGTTCAAATGACGAAGTTACGGAGGATTTTTGAATTTTTGCCCAATTTTCCATGCCTACCCCTTGTAGATTTTTTCGAAAATATCATGTTTGTTTTTTTTATATATTCTTTATTTTTTTAATGACAGTCGACAGTTATTTTTAAACGTATTTGTTAGGGCTATCGACCGGGCAAAGAATATCTAAATTGTTGTTGTTGTTTTCGAGATAAACACATTTAAAGTTTTCGACTATAAAATTAATTCAATCCCCAAAAGTATGCAAAACTTTTGAATTTCGGACTTGGAAATTTTTCGTTGCGGAGTCGAAAAAAAATGTAAGAAATCGCAACAAAATCAGAAAATCATGAATATCTCGGGAACCAAAAGGACGATCGAAATGTCCTTTGGCCAGCTGATAGTCCTTGTTAAGACGAGTTGATTGCCACAGAACTCATAGAGATCAGCAAGGATACGGCCAAGATAGAGCATGTTTTCTCTCAGCAAAAAAGTTATTCTAACTCTGTTGTTTAAGGGATATATGTATATAATTAAAAACATTTTTGGTCTGTTCACATTTAAGAGGTTAAAAAACACTTGCATTACAGTTTTATTGGCAATCGAATAGTTTAAATAAAAGTGTTTTCCATAACACTTCCCACCAATATACTGTTTTTACAACAGTTTCAATTATTTTTATTTGTGAAACACTGTTAAAGGAGTATTAATTATTAATTTTTGTGTCTCGAATGAAGTATCATGCCATCTCGTTCCTGTCCATGGGCACGTACCAATCTATCTCTCTCTCTCTCTCGAACTTACAGAATGTGACCACACATCATCCCATCGTGCAGGAGGAGAAGATTGTGCCCAACATGCAGATCAATGGGTACGAGAATCCGACCTACAAATATTTCGAAGTGAAAGAGTAAACAACTAGAGGATGGAGAGCAAAGCAAAATAAACACAAACAATTAATAATAAAATGCATGCACCTAAACAAATGGCAAGAAGAAGAAGACGCAGCAAAGCAAAGAGCATGGCACATCAATAAATGAAATGAAACAAAAACCAAAAACAAGAATAAGAAATACAAAAAAAACGTAAATGAAATTAACATAAATGAAACCAAATAAGAAACAAACATTTTTTTTTCGTCTAAAGGAGCGCAGTTCCGCAACATAAGTGAAATGTAATGCATCTATATATTAAATTTAAAATGAAAGGCAAAAATATAAAGCAAGCAATTAAATTTAAGTATTTAAATGTTTAACAAAAACAAAAAAAAAACAACAAAAACCAATTGCAGTAAACAAGCAAGCATCTCTCTCTAGCTCTCTCCCCCATTTCTCACACTCTGAACGTAAAAAAAATGCTACAAATGAAAATGGTAAACAAAAACATGTGCGCAATTGTTAGAATCGAAAATGAAAGAACAAACTCTTCAGAGAAACTCTTCATTTATTATCCCGACATACATATACTATAAAAACAATTCAAATTTGCTAAGGGATAAATGCACAAAAAATGTTGCGAGATATTTAAAAAGTGAACTAAAGAATTATTTTTGCCCCATTCGTACTGCGTTGTTCTTGTTTCGAATGTATTGAGAGGACTAAAGAAGATGCTAATATTTGAAATGTAATGGCGACAAATATTCGCGAATATGTTTTTAATTTGCAACAAAACGTAAACGTAAAAATTGCATTCCAGATTTGAGAAGCGGCAATATGAAAAATACGAAGATTATATTCCTAGTAAATAAATTGTCAAGACATTCACAACGCACACTCACACTCACACTCACACAGTCACAACCACGTTCACACACTCATACATAAGCACACGCAAAATGGCGGCATTCGCAAAAAGCGTAGCATACTTTTTAGCGCCGCCCGCAAAATTCTAATGGAAAGCCGAAGAGTTGCTATGGAGAACAGAAAAAAACAAACAAACAAACAAAATTAATGTAAAACTGCGCTGCATGCTAAAAAATGAGTAGATGCTAACAATTTCAAAACGCATAAGCAAAATACGTAAGCAAAAATCACACACTCACAACAACAGCGACACAGACACATGTGAACCTAAGAGCTACCTACGCGTACTAATCTATAAATATATATATATACATATATATACACACATATACAGCTATACATATGGCAAGCAAAACCAAATAAATCACACGCATATATATATATATACTGCTATATATATATATATATATATATATGTATTAACAATATATGAGAAGAAAAACAAAAAGCAAAGAAAAAAATGAAAACGCAAACGCAAAAATGTCCATAAATGTATTTATGTATCTATACACAACACCCAAAAACAAAAAAAAAACAAATGATAAAAGCAAAAACTCAGCTAGTAAGGCAACTAAATAATATTAACAAAAGCAGCAAATTAAGCAGCCAAAAGCAAAAGCAGAAACAAAAACCAAAAGCAAATGCAAAACGCATATGAATGAAATGAAATAATTCAATAGCAAAACTTTTTGCAAAATCTCTTTTAGAACATTTTCTCAAGATTTTTTGGAACTGGTTTTTGTTCGTTTTTCACACGCAACACATATACACAGACACAGACACAGACACAGATACACGCACACAAGAGCTCCTGGGAGTATGCAGCAGCAATTTGTTATTGTGTTCTAGATTTGTTCATATCAAATGATTTTGTTAAATTAGACAAATTGTTGAAGCGAAGCTAGTTTTGTCAATCAAAGCAAACCACTGACGACACTGAGTCAATATCACAATACCAATGCCATGCAAACAATAAGTATTCAAGTATTCAGGGTTCGACCCCAAGTTGCTCTTCAGTTGCGCTTCAAAACTGATTGCACAATGGCTGCATCAAAACAATTACTAACAATTTAAGTAAATACTGCATGTGCAGTACACAGGTGAACACAAGTCAAGACAGCCGGACTGATGGACGAACAATAGACGGACCGAATCAAAGCAATCGACACTCGACAGTTGACGGACAGACGGACGGACGGACAGACAGACGGACAGACAGACGGACAGACTTGCTGGCAGATAAACCGATAGAAATTGCTAGTTTAATTTTTCAGCTCGATTGCTTGGCAAATATTGAACAAGTGTATGCCAAATGCTTTCAGATTTGAGACGTTTTGTTATTTAATAAAATACTCACACACACACACACACTCACACTCACACACATACTCATGAACAAATACTCAGATAAAAACACAAGCAAATCCAATTTATATAAATGTAATTTGTAGTACATTTTTTGCTATAAACCAAAGTTTGTAACCTTATTTGTATAACTATACGAATAAATCAATAAATCAATAATTATATATATATATATATCTATATATACATGTATATATATGTATGTATATGTACTTATATGTATGTGAATGTATATGAAATATATATTTAGCATCCACAACCAAAAACAAAAGCCAACAACAACAATTATTAACGAGTGCTCGTATATACTCCCTTAAACAGACACTTGATGTTGATATTCAAGATGAAGATGATTTCAATACGATTCGATTCGATATTCACACATTGCATTTGCTTTCAATATATATAGTATATATATACACATATATGTATATTGTTTTTTTGTTTCCTTTTTGTTATGCTATCAAGTTTCAATTGCATTCGGTTGCATTACTCAGGCCTATTACCACCCCCAAAATATTGCTGTGACACATATTTCATAACCTCTCTGTCTCTCTCTAATAACTACTTAAATGCGCGAACATTGAGAAATACTCGTATGCTTCAAGGCATAGGTAATTATATATATATACATACATACATATATATTAAAGCTTTTCTAGGCTCCAAGCAAACCCCAAAACCAACCGCTGTAATCACATTGTTTTCGATTCCACCATTTCCATACGTAATACATATATATTATATCACATTCAGACCCCAAAACATTGAAACACTCAGATGGAAGAGCAGCAAATGAATGAATGAAAATTAACCCTAATGAAAATTTCATCAGTCAAGAAAAATTATGCGGTGGCTGCATTTCACACACATACAACTGCACACTCACACACACACACACACACACACACACACACACTGACATTAGAGCATAACAACAGCAACAGCAACAAATATACATATTTATATTTCAAGACACACAACTACAACAAGAACAACAATAACAGCAACAGCAACAGCAACAACACACAAAGTAAATACCAAAAAATCTAACTAGTCAAAGCTTGAATATTTTTTAATTTATTCATTAATATATAAAAATGACAAATTATATACATATATAAAAAAAATTATAAAAAACAAAAACAATTGATATTTACACTTAGTGAAGCAAAAAAACAAAAGCAAAAACAAAAACAAAAAGAGAAGAGTAAAATGAAAGCGAAAATGCAAATGTGTAAGAAATAAACCCCGTCCTGCGTAAATAAAATTAAACATAAAAAGTAAAAAGAAAAAATATCATAAAAGAAAATTTACACGAAAATTTAAAAGCAAAACATTAACAAAATGCAAACAAAAAAAACACAAAAAACCAAAAAAAAAAAAAAAAACAAAAACAAACAAACAAAACAACAACACACAAAAATATAAGAAAAACGTGTAATAAGTCGCATGTGTTTTTGTCGTAGTCTCATCATAAACAAATAAGAAAAGAAATGGAAGGAAATAAAAAATAAAAGTAAAACCAAAACATAACAAAGAAATGTGTACTTCTTTTTGTCAACTATGATTTTTGCATAGGTTCGAAATGGAAACGTATAAAATTTAAATATTAAATGTACTCAAGACAATTGTAATTGCAACAATAATTGTACGCTATATATATTATTATTAAAGTGGAAAGTGTGAACATTGCGCCATGCAAATTGTAATTGCAACATATTTTCAAATTTGTCAACAGGACAACAACAATATGCAACATGCCGCATGCTACATTGAAGAAATGCAACAAAATGCAGAATGCAGAATGCAGAATGCAAAATGCGAGACACAAAAGAAGCCATGACAAATTATGCATAACAATTGTAAAATGTTTCACAAAAATGCAAAACAAAACAAAAAAACAAAAACAAACCAACAAAAACCAAACATAAAACGTAAGCGAAGGAAACCAAAAACCAAAACCAAATAAAACAAAAAACCTAAATGGCAAATAAAACAATTTTCATTGTATAATCATATATTATTTAATTTTGAATTTTTGTGTTCCTTTTCGAAATATTTTGCATAAATAAAATAAAATAACAGAAAAACAATATCCTGAAAAGTGTCTCACATCCTCTCGTCGTCTTCCTTTCACTCACACACACACACACACTCACTCTCTCTCTCTCTCTCTCTCTCTGTTCACTTGCCTCTCTTTCTCAGACTTGAAGCGTCTGATAACACAAATAGCCAAGTATTTTAATAATGCTTTCTGCTCTACAGATTATTATGATTTATTTAATAGGTTTTATTTTTTTTCCAATTTCCTGTTTATTGGGCCGGTCATATATCACAACAAACTCTGATAGAGTCGCCGAGCCAAGAAAGCGAAATTATTTGTGAATATGAAAATGTTAATCGCCCCGGCGGTAATTCACTTGATTACCAATTGTAAAATACTTCGATAATGGCCGACAGAACGGCACTCCAGCCCTGCAGCCAATAAATTAGATTAACTTGTCAATTTTACTGGAAGACTCATCGCGCTATCGAGCAACTCATTCATGGTTGCAACTGCAAAAATAATTGGGAGTAAAGTCAACTACTTCCTTAAAATTTCTGCAATACCAATTTAATGCAATCGAGTTATGTTAGTTTCATAAAGAATACGATGAAACGATTTCATTTATCCTTGCATCGAAATCAAGAGTGCAAATGACTCACTCGAATTACAATGAAAATTAAGAACATTTTCTTAGTAATTGGCAATGATATCGTTGAACCCATGAATCATCGATGCAATAACAAGTGTTATTGTTTGGCTTTCAACTCCAATAGAATTGAATATGCAATTGCCATTCACATCCAATGAAATCATTAAACAAAAGCTATTGCAATTGTTGCTTTAATTTTGCGGCTGAAGAGTTCCCTGGCGTCCTTCACAAGTTGACATTAATCGAAGCGTTCGAAACGGTTATTAGATAGAACAATCGCAATTATCTGGCTGTAGTACTTACCCATGGAGCAGATGAACGAGCAGAGAAGAGAGAGAGAGAGAGGGGGGAGGGGAGGGCGAAGGCACTTAATGAGGTGATTTCTATGCCGCAGTGCTTACGTTGATTATGATGTGTGCTCATTATGAGTTTCAACTTGGAGTGCACGAACAAGCCTTTACAATAAATCACTTGAAAATGTGTAGGGAGTATACGTGAAATCAATGTAAAGCACTTCAGTCTATCAAGTGTCCAAGGCATGAAAATTGACGTACATTTTGATATATGAGTCCAAACAATGGGCGACAGTCGCGACAACCATTGGCTGACTAAGTATATAACACATATTTGGCTGGCTTGGTTTGGTTTTGTTAGTTAGCTGCTCGACTGCTCGACTGCTCGACTGCTCGAGGCGAACAAACAAATGATCGATGGGTGGCAGCGCAATGTGGAGCACGATCACGCTTCTGAGCCGAAAGTGCAGCGATAAATGCATTTTAACTGCCCTCGCTGCAGGGTATAATACATTATTTGACTAAATTACTATATGATATCAACAAGGATGTTTGTGTTGGCAAAATTAATTAAAGAAATTCATTTCTAGTCAAAATTACATTTCATCATTTGGTATTTTTTGAATAAACTTTTTTGAGTTATTGGCTTAAAAGAGTACTTAAGCGTCACCCTGTCACAATTATCACTTCAACACTTTGTTGTTGGTCCACAAACTTTCCAAAGTGCATTTTGTATTCCAAGTGGCCACTGTCGTCTACATGACAAATAACAAACAATGCACTTACAGAATGTGCACACAATGTACTAACAGATACAGCTACAGATACAGTCGTCAGAGGGCAGAACAACTTTGAAATGCACTTGAGTTTCTGTTTCAAATTAGTGAACACTCGCCCAGCAAATGGTTGAGCTGATAAAAATGGCAACAAGCCCAATTCGCAATAATGTTGCAGCCACAATTTGAGTTTACAAAAATAAAGTAGAACAACAAATCGCCTTAGCGCCGTCTAAACCCAATCTGATCTGATTGAAGCCAAAGAGGAAGCGAAGCCACTTCAAAAACGCTGGGCAGATCGATTTTTTGAGGCAAGTCATGTTCAGTAATGGGTATTCACAGGCTTTTTTATGATTTATGCGAAGTGCGACGATCGCAAGCAGACGACAAGGCGCGAACACGCACCTTAGAGAAGGCTAGACAGTTGAACTAGCTGCCAGAGAAGGCCGGCGATAGACAGTCGCTGTTATCGCTGTTATCAGACGCCGTTCACTTCCATGTGGGTGCGACCGGGACGTCAATAGAGCGCTCTCAGCTCCCAGATATATAGCCTATAGTTGCCTGCTTTTGGGGGCCGCCCGCTGGCAGTAGTAGGTACTGGGGTATATCAGGTATATCGGTGGGGTTGTGTGTGAACAATGCGATAACAACCAGAGATTGTCGCTGTTGTGCTGCTCGCTGCAGTGGCCCCTGCGAAATGAGTGTGATTAAATGCGTGCTACCGGTTAGCCCCATAACCCGATAAGCCGCACTCCACGGAGACCCCAAAAGACAAATCATAATCACTGATCGTAAGTACATATCGAAATGTTAATGCCTATAGTACAACTGCGCAACAACAAGAAGCAAACAAACGAATGACGACTACCTTATGGTTACCGTATTCATTTCACTTCTCCGCCTCGTACTCGTATTTAGGTTGTTCCAGCTTGTATGGGGCATTATCACGCAGCAGCGCAGCGCACCTCGTATCACACAACTGATATCGCAACGAGTTTTGTACAAACAAAGTGTTGTAGAACCAGCGATGCAGCTACCCTATGAAGCACTGACAATTGCAGTCCAGTGCGGTCAACAGACCGTCGACGAGCACTTCGATTACTCCTGCTGGCCCGTTCTTTGTTTATCGACAAACATATGCGCCACATAATCGTCATAATAATAATATTGTTTGGCATTATACTCACTTCATTTGGAGCCCCATCGGCTGACTCGTGGGGTCTGATTGCTTTTGACATTGACACCGGCACTAAATGTTCATCAGTTCATCAGATTTTCGAAAAGCTTCAAGCGATAGTTGGCCATTGGGTGCAAACTTCTGTGCAAATTATGACAGATCATTTGCAGATGCGCAAAACATAATTCGGGGCACAGTGGCTCGTTTTCAGAAACTCGTTGATGAATTTGCCAAAACTGTTGAAGAAGTTATTTCACGAAATCATCAAAGAATTCCAAGTATTTTACAAAAACCGCTTACAAAATTTTAAACGAGTTTTAATGTTGCAAAAATTTTAAAAATAATAATTTAAAGCAAAAAGTCAAAACCATAAATGGTTTTCTAAAATGACTATACGAAATAACGTTTGACACAGACTTAAAATAATGAATAGTAATCTATTAAAAAAAATTGTATAGTTTAATAAAATACATGCCAACATTGAACGAGATTTTTTTTAATTGTTTTCTCAATTTTGTAAATTTATAGCAAAACATTTGTGATCTCAAGGCCTTACGCTTGGAAAAACATCATTATTTGGCAATTACTGGTGTTCATTACTTTATATTACCTTTGCAGCCACAGTATTGGCACCAAAACACACCTTTAAAGTTTTAGTTGAAGATGCTTTTCAGATTGCTGAATTTCATAGTATTATTATCTTTTCAAAACATTCCATCAATGGAAAAGAATAATATCCATTCAAATTATTAACTTGTCCTAAATGTAATATAATAATATATAAAAGTATCAAGGAAAAAGTTATCCAGCATTTGTTGGCGATAAAATCAGACGAATTCAATTGTCAATAAAATTATATATAATATTTTAGATACATCGAAAAATCGGAATTCTTAAGTAAGCCACATTGACGTATTAAATATGTGACTTATTGGATCCGTCGTATATTTTTTTTTAATTTTGTTGACAATCGTTCTGTTATAATTGCTTTATCGGAGAGTTATGGAACTACTTCTGTCTGAATTCTTTCTGCAAATAGATGGTGTGCTTAATTCAGCGATGGATCGTGCTTTTCCAGTTTGAAATAATAGAAGAATTATCGGAGTCGTTGTAGACCTGAACAATATATATAAATAATACTACTTTAATTTAATGAATTACTTTGTAAAATCCTGCATATAAAAACTGAATATTTGTCAAAATGTACGTTAAAATAAAAAACTAAACATTTTTTTCTACAGAAGTAGTTTAACATTTTCAAATGCATGAGCATGTCAATTTAGCTTATACTTTTTATTACATCTATTTTGTACTAAGATTATAATTTTTCTTTTGTACAATTTATACTCAAAACAAAGTATTGATAAATTAATTTTAAAGTGATTTCTAAATAATTCTAAACACTTACTTACTTTTTCTCTGCTATTTTAAAATAAAGTTGTGGCAATATTTTAAAATACATACATATAAAAAAACTTTTTTTTCTTAGTTTATTCTCTCATCTCTCTACCCCAATAAGTTGGTTAAATGTAAATTGATATTTTTGCCAGTGTCTGCACAATGTTTGACCACTGTGCCACACAGCAGCAAACAGCAAGCAGCAAGCAGCAGTGAGTGAGAAATGAAGAGCGGCAAGCCGGGTGTGGGGGGAGCGGAAGGGGGCGAAAGGGTGCAAGAACAAATACAAGCATAAGTCCCGATTTGGAGTCAACAGCAATCGTTGCCTGTTGTATCTGTATCTGTATCTATCACTGTGGACGGGGACTCTAAACACACGCATATTCATATTCGTATTCGTATTCATATTCGTATTCATATCTGGGGGCTACACGAACACACACAGAGGCAAACATACTGATACGTTATCGATATGTCGCTGGTCTTGTGTACTTTATTTATATTTGTTTAACTCGCTTGCTTTTCTACCTTTTTGTTTAATACCTATTTGACTTTAATATGAGATTGTTGTAGCATTTAAAGTGTCGAGCATTGCGCCACTCCACAGCGCTCTCTCTCGCTCTCTCTCGCTCTCTCTCTCTTTCTGTGTGTGTGTGGATCAACGTCAAGTGAGGCGACAGGCAACGCGCCTGGCCCCCAAAGTTCGTCAGTGTCAGTTGACGCAGAGCCTCAAAACGCATCGTCGTCGCAGCGACGACGAAATTGCAGAGCGTGTATTTTTGCTCGTCGATGATCGTCGCGATCGTCGCGATCGTCGTGATCACCGTGATCAGAGCTATCGCTAATTCGTGCGAGTGCAAGCGAGAAGACTATCTGTGTGTGTGCGAGCGCATGCGCATCGGCATTGACCAGGCCGTGTTTTAGCCCAGTTAGTCGCTGTTGCCGCTGTTGCCGCGATATCAGCGAGTGCGTAAGTGCTCGCCGTGGAGGTGCCCGGCCGATGGCATTTTTATGGCTTATTGAAATCGCATCGACGACAGTCAAAAGCGCGCGCACCGCTCGACACGACACTCCGGCACCACTGGGGAAAATGTAACGAGCCTCACCCACACCACCACCACTAACGAAGGCACCACAAACGAGACACCGTCTACCGTCGCTACCGTTAGCTGGGCATTAATTGTTAATTGTTAATTGTCAATTGTTAATTGTTAATTGTTCGCCATTAACCCGACTCGTCGCGTCAAGTGGGGAGTGCGATAAAACAGCGAAAATAAAATAAAACCCGCCCGCAAATCACAGCCAAAAGTGGCAAACTCAATTGCATGCCTAAGATATAAAAAAGAAATGCCATAAATGAATTAGTATTTGAATTAAATAATATATGTCAAAAGGAGGCCAAGCAAATCCAATCAAATGAAAGCAGTCGTGACGCGAAGTGACTAAACTTAATTGTTGTTTGTTATTAGTTATTACTTAGTTATTGTACACAAATTATAAAGTGATCGCGCATTAAAAATCGATCCGGCGATACAGCGAATCGTGCAAATAATTGCCGCAAGCTTACAAAATAATTGATTCAATGTGCGATTGAAGTAGGCGCCGCCAACCACCCAACCACCCAACCACCCGACCACCAACCACCCACTCTGGACGTGGCCGAAATACTATATATTGTTTTTTTTGTTTTTGTTCTTTATTTGAATTCGTTGTTGGCACATCCTGTTGGCCAAACGGGCAAAACACGCAAAGCAAAGCACAATAACGTCAACGGCTTTAATTATGAGCAATTATAATCCGAATTGTGGTTACTTCGAGGATTGCAGCTATTATACAAATAATGTGTATCAACAGGATTATTGCATGCAGCCGGATTATGAATACAACAAACACGTCTACGAGTGAGTACCCGATACAAATTGGCCCCGAGCCGCTTCCATTTTCCATTTCATTGGCGAGTGATTTGCCATCAACGTCATGTCGCGATTGGATATTAATTCTATATAGTGTTCGCCGGTGCGATTAATTGGGTTGCGACCAAGTAGGACAAAAGCACGGCCTATTGCCGTCGGCTTTTACCACTTAACCCCCTAAATGCTGATACGATATAGCAATGTTATATATGTATGTCCAAGGTTTTTGGATACTAAATATATTCAAATTGAACATCAGTTCTATATAGGACGGAATATGTTTTATTGGTTTCAAAATCTGAATGAATTAAAATTAAGTACTTTACTTACTATTTATCGACTATCGACATCGACTATTCATCGAAAAATGGTTTATAATTATTTGTATTTATTGTCCTGTTATTTCGATCAAAGACAATCATTTAAAAACAAATTATTCATGAATATATATTTAAGCAAGATTTATTTTGATACAAAGATTCATTAAATTAAAATTCTCAAATTACTTTGCTATCAATTAAAAGTAATGTTCTAATCATGAAACATAATAATTATAATATAATATTACTTTTCATTGATTGCCACATAATATGAAAATTCGAATTTATTGTGAATCTGAGAGGATATAAATTATCATAATTATTGTAATTAACATGTAATCAAATTTTAAAAATAAGTAATATGATGATTACTTATTATTAACTTAAATACAAAAATAAAAAAATATATACAACAATATGTTTGAATAATTGAATTTTACCAAGAACAATATGATATTATTGATTGAACTGTTGAATTGTGTGGGCCCGAAAATTGCACATGTCCATTGCTTAGCCGAGGGACAAGTGAAACTGTCAAAACAGTTCCAGGAATGTGATGCGGCAATTAAAAACAATTTGATTTAAATCAGCTAAGAAAACACAACACAACACAACCCAAGGCCCAAGGCCTAAGGGGCAAGAACAAGAACGAGAACAAACCGAAGAAATTGCCGGTTGTAGATGGCAGGCTAGATCCGGTCGAGAAGCAAAGTTTAAGGGGATCGATTCAGTGAGAGTATTAGCATTTAATGGCATAACATAATGAAATTGTTCCGATGCCGACTACTGACTGCCTATTATATTATGGTGTATATCGACCGTCATAAGCCCCTGATTTTCGCACTCACACAACTGCAACTCGCACGTAGATCGCGTTTGCACTAAGCCAATGTTACGGCATTGTGAATGGGAACAGAATGAACTCAGCCAGCCAGGATCGCTTTGGCTGACTGGCTGGCTGGATGACTGGCTGACTGACATGGGCATGTGTGATAAGCCTGAGGCAAAAGGTGTCACTCAGCCAAGAAGCAACAAGCAACGGGCAACAAACGAACAGCCAACAAACAGTTTGAGCTGTGGCAAGGGACGCACTCAACAATGCGCATTATTTCCACTTTGTCACCTTTTGCATTTTTGGCACAACGTCGTCGACGGGGTTTTTCACGGCTGCACTTTGAAAACCAAAACACATGTTTGGTGCAATCGTTTGGAAAATCACACCGAACGGCAGCAGCAACTGAGTGGGAGAGAGACCGAGAGAGAGCAAGAGAGTGTGAATGTGTTTCAGAAAATTTTACTTTTAATTGGGTTTGTCCATAATCGTTGCATCGAACCCTCGGCTTATCTCGGATAATACTGTTTGCCAAATAAAAGCAAATTCTATTTATTTGTGTTTTATTCTTATGCTATTTTTGTTGCTGCTATTCGTCTCAGTTCAGTTTTCATTGATGCTTCTGGCCAAAACCAAAAACCTGGTCTGCAGAAGATTCTGAATTTCCCCCCACACGCTCACAGGTTGCATATCCTTGCGGCCTACAGGTTGTGCGGCAAGATCTTTCGCAATTCCTTGCCATTGTTGGCAAATTTCCCTAATCCAGCCGTCGTTTTAATTAACGATTTGTTTGGGACTTAAAAAAAACAGCTATGCGAAAGCAATTTGTATATTTAAGTTCGTGTTATCCCACAAATTGTGTGGTTTTTTCAAAACAATTCACATTGAGCGTGGATATCCTAGAATTCTGAGACTATTTTGACATAATACCAAATATGCCTGTTTATATTATACAAAACAATCATACCGTCTTCAAGAAGATCGTGGCAGCGAAATGTAAACATTTCTCACAGTTCTTCAAGCCATCCAGTCGAGCAGCTTTTGCAGCCGAAATAATGTAAAAAAAAAGCAAAATTAAAATAAATATGAAACCAGTTAGCTTCCTCTCTCATCTGTTGTGTCCTTTACCCCTTTTATTTGTTGTTTTGCGCACTTGTTTCTGGAGTAGAAAAGGACACGCTATCCACTTGTCTGGCGCTTTGAAATATGAAGTTCGAAAATATAATTTTATTTGACGATTCTCTTTTTTTTTGTCCCTTCTTTTATTAATAAAACAAAAATAATAATAATAAAAAACTCGGAACTCATACCAACAACTGTTGAGAGTAGCGTTACTAAACGCAATTCGGAAACGCAGTCACTCAAGTTGAACGTACTCCAAAAATCGAAAGCTTTGAATGCCTGGGAATGTCTGCAGATGTCGAAGTCGTCGTCGTCGTCATCATCATCATCATCGTCGTCGTCGTCGTCGGATGAGCCAGGAAGTAAACAAAACACACACACGAAAAGCCAGCACATATTCGGCATAATTGTCCGCCTTCTACAACGAATTGAAAATACTCTTCACTCGTTCGCTTCGAACACCAAACATTTCCTTATAATTCCCATATCATAAATCTGATCAGCTTTCATGTTATATGACACTTAATATTCACTTGAAAACGAAAATATGAATTATTACATTTTTTATTAAATTTCATATACTTCAATTTTGTTGAATTTAAATATGAGGTATTCAATTGCTTTTTAAATTAATTAATTGTTCTTCCGAAAGTTGTATTTGAATTTATTGTTTGAAAATAATGACATGAAAATATATTATAATAGATTTAATTTTATTTTAATTTAAGTCAACAAATGCCTTTTAAAATAATTTTATTAAACTTCAATGGGAAATATTAAATTGCTCTAATGCGATTTGTTTTGGAATTTATTGTGTGACATACATATTGCGCTCTGAGTAAACTTAAATATGCCAACTAAAGCAAATTGTGTTATAAAATTTAACAATCAACAATAATTTGTATTTTCCTTCTGACTTTCTAATAAAAAATTGAATTTGCCGAAGAGTAAATGAAGAGCCCAATAACCCGGTTGGCTGTTAGGGTGTCTAAGTGTGGCACGTTGCATGTTTTGAATGCGTTTAATACGCCCCTTACGCGGGATCATTTGTATTATATTTTTTTACCCAAATTGTTTCGCTTTTCCTTTTTTTTTAAGGTAAATATTAACGATAGCTCTCGCTGCATTGCTTTTTGTTTTATTACTTTGGCCAGGCGTCCAGGGTTGCCGAGTAATAAGAGCTTACAATAATTAGTGGGATATGCAAAACTTTAGTACAATTCTATCAAGTAAGATAAAATTGCGAATTGGAATTATTGGTGATTTCATAATATTCAAGTTGCATCCTTGGAAGAAGCTTGACAACCCTAAGCAGTCTGCAACTGTCACCCATGAACCTTTTTCTGTATTTTTTTCTGTATTTTTTCATTTTTTGCGATGCCTCTTTTCTTGTCTTTGTCGCTGTCAAAAGCGTCCACTTGCCATAACAGTCTGTCAATGTTGTTGTTGGCATTATTGTTGTGTCTGTTGCTGTCGCAATTGCCTTTGCTTACTGGCATTATCATGACAGGCGGCATTGGAAGAAACTTGGAGCAACGACAGTTTGGGCTAAATCAGAAATTGATACATTTAACAAAATGTTGCACAGCTTTCGAGTCGAGTCGAGTCGCGTCGAGTCGAGTTGACGCGACGCGTGACTTTCTGACATTTAATGCCAGTTTGTCAAGCAGTCAGTCACTCCAGTCAGTCTCGAAGAAAAAAACTGAACTGTGAGCCGAGAACAGAGCAACATCGCAACATCGCATGCGCCATGCCAATGCGAAAATAACACAATGAAATTTCCATCCTAAACGACGAATGTGTCGCCGAATGTGTCCGGAATAAAGTACGGCGTAGTCCTCTTTCCTGTTTTTCGTTTATTTTTTAATTTGATGGGCCTATAATGAAGCATGTGATTGGCTGAAGTGTCACACGGCCACTGCAACTGCAACAGCAACAGCAACATGCAAGTAGGCGATAGGCAGGAGAGGACACCTGCTTGGCTCCTGGCCAAAAGGCATTTCTTGTTGCAATATGTTTTTGGCATTGCTCGAGTATTGCTCTAATGTGGCATCAGCCAACAGCTCAGGCTGAACTACATACAAATCGAATCTAGCAATCTAATCAGGACTACATAAACAGACAAAAATATGCACCAATAAAAGAAAATATATTGTGTACTGAGAGAAATGAAGAAAGATTCAAATTGTTCTTTATATTAAATTAATCTTTTTTTGCTAATTATATTCTCTTATGTTCAACAGCTCAGGCTGAACTACAAATCGAATCTAGCAATCTAAATCAGGACTACATAAAACAAAAAAAATATATGTTACAACAATTGAAGAAAATATAAGGTTTACGAAAAGAACTGAAATTCGAATTGTTCTTTATATCAAATTAATGTTGTTTTGCTGATAATATTTTTGCAATTATCCACAATTATTGCCCTAATGTGGCTCAGGCTGAACTACAAATTAAAACTTGGAATCTAAATCAGGACTATATAAAACAGACAAAAATAAAGAAAAATATATGATTTTCGAAATTAATTGAAATTTAAATTGTTCTTTATATCAAATAAATCTTAAACTGCTGATAATATTTTCCAAATTCAATCCGCGCGTATTACTTTAATGTGCCACAAGCTGAAGCTTGGCTTCAAATCAGATAAAAAAATCTCAATCGCATTAAAATAAAAAAAATTCATGCTTAAAATAAAATACAAATATCGTTGAATTATTTACAGAAAATTATAATTTTTCCTCAGCTCCCATTTTGCTTATTTCTGTGATTATATTTTCCAATTTCTTGACCAAATTAAAAGTTTTAAACAATTTATTTTGTATGCAATTAAATGTTTATAATCTTGAAAAATTTATATAATATTGTTTTTATTGCAACAATGCATTGAAATTATTATTTTCGGCACTGACATTAGTATTGATTATTGAGGCGTAAATCTAAATACGTCAAGATTACAAATGCTGTTCATAAATTGGAAAATATTAAAACTACTCAAAATTAATATCATAATTTTTGTGAGCACCCTATCGGCTTGGGACACTAGACATTAATAATGCATAATATAAGTACATTTTATCAACGGATTTGTTATTATAAAATATTAAATGGAATTACAACTACAAATGCTGTAACTAATTCGATAATTGGGCACAGACCGGTGTGTGTTTTTTTTGCTGGTCATACGCTGTACAGGTTTCTGGGACAATACCGCAAAAATGGGCAAAATGTGTAGCTGAAAGTGTGTGTGAGAGTTTGTGTGTAAAGTGTGTAAAATGCTTGTGCTAGAGGCCGCTGTGCCATTCATTTGGAAAGATTGCAATTGAAATTGTTTGGCATTTGAAATAAATTGCAAATGTGTATCTTGCAAATGCGTCAAGCTGTGAAGGAAGTAGGAAGTGCGCAGAGGAAGTTTCCGACAGCCGCATGCATGACCGACAAACTGACAAACTGGCTAACTGGCTAATAGACTTGGCCTGAACTCGCTGCCAACTGACTGACTGTCCGAACTGAGGAGAACTGAGACGACACAGTGGGACACACGGAGCACACATCGCAAACCCATTTGTCAATTTCGGGTTTCAGACCTTTGCTTTATTGCGCTCCGGCACTTACAATTAAATCCTCACAGCCGGCTTACACGCAAACAGTGCGACAGAGAGACAAGGAGACAGATAGACAGAGAAACAGATAGAGAGAGAGAGAGCTATGTTTTTTTTTGTGTTATTTGTCTTTTTATTAGTCAATGAGCTTGTCCCGCCCTTTGTCCCGCGCTGCCTGCCTTCAATCGTTTAGCGTTTTCATTGACTTCAAATCCAAGCTAAAAGGCCCTCCGCTTTGGAGTACACAACATCCGTTTCCCAATTCTCAGTTCTCAGTTCTCGATTCTTAATTCTTGATGTCGATGTCCTTTCAATAAGAGCCATAAAATGGCATTAGAGAACGGCTGCGCAATTCGACGACGCGACGCTTCTGTTGGACCGAAAGTGAGAAGTAATTTATCTAAATTTCGTAAGCCGAACGCATCAAATCGTTTTGCATTTGGGATTCAATTTTGATTGCGACTTCTTTGGCCAACTGACACTGTCGACAATGGTGTGAAAGTTCTCTAAGCCGATTTGCGCCATTTACCAAACAGTCTTCGGAGCCCAAAGAGTCTTGTGAGTTATTAGGCAAATGACAATTAATTATACTGTACTTAACGCTAATGAGAGACAAAGTTGCGATTCTCGCTGTCTGTTTAATTTAGGATCGCCTAACAAATAAATCAATTACAATTACAATACTTGTTAAAACCCATGAAAAATACAGACTTCGATTAGAATGGGAACTAAGGATAAATTATTGAATAATTGTTGAAGTCTTATTGTCGATCTGTAAATTATCAAATTTATTAAAATTTTTAATCATTCAAAAAGATTTATTATTATTATTTGGTCATCACAACCCTATCGGGTCACGGCCTGAAAAAGTTGCCTCCACGCGCTTCTGTCCTGATTCATAAAGATTCACACCTTTGTTTTTGCTTGTCGTTAGACGTAGTTAAAAATATATAAATATATTGTATATGTGTATTTTTTTTGGAGTTCCATGACTTTATTGTTGATTGTTTTTACATGACATATGGATTTTATTTTTATTTTATTTAAATTCTGTTTCCTTTCATTCGATGTCTTTAAGCGTTTTGCTGCCAATTGCAATTCAAATGAATTTCTTATTCAAATCTTTTTTGCTGTCAATTACAATTTCAATTCACATACGATGCACAAATCAAGCGCTAGATATTAATCCAATAAAGAACTTATCTCTTGGACAAATTTGTCATCCTTGCTGCCAAGTAAAGCGCTTTAAATAGAAATGCAATTCCCATTTGATGCAAAGGCAAAGATGCCTTGATTGTCCAAGTTGGTGTCCAGCTGTAGATCGGTTCTCAGTATCCAGCTGTATTTACACGGCTTTGCAGCCAGGAAATCAGATCAATAGCCTCAAGTAGGGTACAGCAGTAACGCCCATTCAAAATTGGCAAACTAACAAGCAGATTGCCGAGATTCCGAAAGATAGAGGCAACAAAGGAGGCTGCAATGGTTACAGAGATCACGCCAGAAAAGTGACCGGAGGCCGGCTTGTTAAACAAACCGAAGATCAATCAAATGGGCCGAGACCAGGAAAGGGGACGGAGACATCGAGATCGATGTTGTAACTGGGCAGGGGATTGCATAAAAGGTGAATGAGTGAGTGAGTGAATAAGTGAATGAATGAAGCAGCACATCCGCCTATTCGAAACTCCTTGGAACAAAGTCAGATTCTTTTTTTTTTTTCGGTTTTTGTTTTTTGGGTAAATCACTTCCGCGCAACGAATCTGGAACCCAAAATTGTCATGGCCGTCAATTGAGAACACGAGCGGGGGGATGAACGAGGGGCAATGGAAGGCGAACGAGAGCGAGAAGAGCAGACAAAATGAAACGAAACGAAACGAAGCGAAAGGAAAACCGGAAGGTAAATTAAAATGGATGACAATGGATGAGCACAGAGACTGTGGTGCTACAATAAACGAGCATTGAATGAATGGCAGTCTGAGTGTCTCTATGAGTGTGAGTGCGAGTGTGAGTACGTGTGTGAGTGGTGAGTACGAGTACGAGTGCTCGTAAAAGGTGTGCATGGCACGCCACTCTAACACACTCATGGTTAACATTCGCTGCATGTCGCAGAACGCAAACACCTTTGGCAGAAACTCTTCTTCGGCATCCCCTTCGCCTATGGTTCATGTACATACATACATATATAGTATATGCTATATGTGTTTTGTATTGTACAAAGATCTGATTTTGTACGCCTAATGCAGCAGCAGCCGCCGCAACGAACCGTTTAATTGGGGTTGTTAGCCCGCCCCTAACTGCCGACAAAACTGTGGCGCGATTTTTTTTTTTTCGTGCCAGCCTCTGACATTCAACATATTTTATTGCGTTTGTATAGTTATTGAAAAGGACAGCTTCAGCTTCAGCATCAGCTCCAGTGGCAGGACCAGCGTTCTTGTCTTGTTAATTGTATCTCTCGGATACGGTTCGTTTAAGTGGCCTACACGTTGTCACACTTCCAATTCCGAGCTGCGGCAGCTGCCAACCAAATGCGAGCATACTAATGGCATAAGAAAGTATAAAGAGTTTATCGTGATAGATGAAAAATGCTTATCGGTAGAGTAGCAAATCAAAGGGCACTATAAAAACTATTGGTAATTGCATCTTGATTGTGAAAAGTGTGTACTTGGGAAAGAACAAGCTAACGACGCTATTTTTGCGCCATTCTCGCTTGTTGTACATTCGACATAATGAAAGAATCTATTTGCTAGATTAGAAACAAGTAATCTCGAGTAATAATCAACACGAGTCCTCAAATGATTCGTTCAATGAGCGGAAGTTGTACGAAATTGAAATCAATTTATGGCAATGTGGCGCTTGACCTTTTCAATGATATTTACTTATTGCAGCATTACTTATCAAATTGATTTTCATATATTTTTGATACGTTTTTATTGCTATCTTTGGAATAAATGACATTTGAAATTTCGCAAATTTCTTGACAATATTAATTTAATCAAGTACTTGAATACAAATAGTTTGATTACCGAAAATTCAACACAAATAAATGCTATCACAATTACTTTGAGTATCCACGATAAATGTAATCAAATCTTAGATACAACATAAATAAATACAATTCAATTTAATTCAGATACATTTTTCATTGAAAATTGAAAGTTGAACAAATATTTAGTTAAGAAAAGATCAAAAACGCTTTGCAAACAAATAAGATTCAATTTAATTTTGACTATTTGTGATACGCTTTTAATTTATGGATTTGGAAAGACAATTAAAGTGTTTCAAATTTATAGACAATATTACTTTGCAAACAAATTCAAATAAATAGATGAAAATACGGCATACGAGTAAATTAATAAAACTTAAATGTTTTAGAGCTTTAAGCTTTTATTTCCAAATGCGGAATAAATAGCAATTAAAATGTATTCACAATATTAAATTGAACAAATATTCAGGTGAGAAAAAAACACAAATACTTGGCAAACAAATGTCAATTAAACAGTTTAAAATACAACACAAATAAATGAGATTCAATTGAATGCAGAAATTGAAATGAGAAATCCTTGGGAAAACAAAAAGAGGACACACAACGACGGCAATTGAATTGAGGCTACTTAACCCTAAACAAAAATACAAAATGGGCAAGAGCCAAGCCAAGCAAAACAACAAGTCGGTAAAGTAGTTTGAAGTGCTGGGTGAAAAAAAGCAGTACTGCAAATAAATATAAATAAATAAATAAATATGCGAGTGAAGTGAAGTGAAGCGGACAAAGTTGAGCGTAAACCAAACGAGTTTTGTGCTAGAAACTCAATTGAATTTGCATGTGATTTGAATGCGGAGTAGCAGTAAAAGATACAGATACATTTGCCAATGTGTGAGAGTCATTCATATATTTAATGTTGTTGTCGTCGTTGTTGTTGTTGTCGCTGACTGGCTACTTAAACTTCCTGCGGAAGCTAAAACTACAACAACAGCAACAACAGCAACGAGGAGGAGAAGACGTCGCGTCGCTGCCAGCGCTGAAAGGCTTTTACTTTTGGCTTATTGTTGTTATTGTTGCTGCTATTGTTAACTGCAACATCATCATTAAGTGCATAACAATGGCCATCGCACGCTCGCAGAGTTTTCTCTATGTATTTGGAAGCAGAACTCGAAAAATGGGCGTGCTCAGAAATTTCCCTTAGGCCGGCGTTATCCTTATGCCAGTTTTTGGGAAATTTTTTGCCTTCACATGCGCGCAAGTGCGCCGCATGCAAGCTAGCCATCTCGCTCGCACCGCGCTGCCATTGGCCGCTCGGCAACGCCCACTTTGCAGCGCAGCCAGCAACAGCAACAGCAGCAACAGCAACAGCAGCAGCAACAGCAGCAGCAGCGACGACGACGACGACGACAGCGACGCCGACGGCATTACACGTAATTTCCCCGAGGCTTCTTGGTGCGGTGTTCGGTGCGGTGGCAAGGTGTGTGCGCGTGTTTTTCCCCATTTTCAATTGTAATCCGAGCCATGAACGACCATGGAGTGCCATCGGAGCAGTATATGGAGTCGCCTGCTTATGTAAAGAGCGAGAGCCTCCATCCTTTTATGCTATACTGCGCACTCATGTACGAGTAGCAACGCATACATACATACATACATATATCCACCATATGTGGCACGCAACGTCTGACATGTTATTTTTTCAATTGCTAAAACTTTGGCATTGTTCAACTTAGCTAATGGTCGTTTTGATTATGTGCTCCCCGCTCGGGCGGGTGTGGGCGCCATATACACATCAAATACTATATGCACATATAGCGTATATGGAGTTGGAGTATGGAGTTGTGCGCTGAATCTGAAATAATTATGGGTTTACTCATGAAATCCAATTTCGTATACCAAGCCTGTTGTCCGTGCCTGTGCCTGGGCCTGTTCTGTGTGGACTCAAGTGTGCTTGGCAAGTCACGACAACGTTAGCTCGAGTTGCTACTCAACTTTAACATAAATTTAAGATTGTTACTAACAAATCGAACAGAACACTCGACGCAGAGAATATTCATTGGCACAATATCACGTATACGTATCCGAACAGCGGAGAACTTCGTAAAAACAAAAGAAATAAATATTCATTTACTTGGTTCACATAATCTATTCTCTTTCTTCAGCTCGATTATTGATTGTTATTTGAAAAGAACTTCTGGTTTAAGTAGCATTTTTATCATTTGACCATAGGCATCAACGTTGTCGTTAAGATAGATTCCAAATACATAATAATACAAATTTATTAAATTTGCCATGGTAGGAATTAATTTAATTTCTTAAAAGCTTTAGATCATATCGAATCATCATCATCGATCCAAATTAAATTTCCATTGATTTTGTAATGCCAATAATTTTGTTAGTAATAATAATATTGAATGAATAAAGCTATAGTAAATATTTACCAAGTAAATATTATTAGTATGCAAATTTTCATTTTATATTTGCATTATATATTATGTTAAAATTTGTTATCGCTGAGGAATATATGTATGTATATCCTTGTAGAACTGATTAATGTTACTACTTCAGCTATAATTATTGCTTCCATTTGAGTGGGACAGAAAATGCCACAGAAAAATTTAAAATCAAACTTGAGTCCTATTCAATTAGTATTTCGAAATTCTCCAAGCTTGGGTCACAGTCAACATAATAATATATATTTATTCAACAATTTAAATTTGAATTTTTTGCTAGTTTATGATTGCGTTTATATCTGATTATTAATTTGTCGATTGACATGAATTTTCTTGATGTCTGCAATGATTATCTTTCCTTTTAGAACTATTCAAAATATTTTATGCAAATGATTTACCATTAAAAATGTTAAAATTTATTTAATAAACAATTGGTCTACAAGATTTGCAAATGCAATCCAAATTGAGATGATCCAACCATTTAAATTGAAATGTTGCTCAATATGCATTTCATCTCTGATTATGTGATTGCACATAAAAGCTGTACATATTTCATGGCTTTTTAAATCTTAACAATAATTATTATAGGTTGTTTACAATTATTCGAATTATTTGATTAGAATGGATTATTATAAATTTGTTAAATATTAATGGATAAACAATTGAAAGAAATAATCTGTACTTCTGAGAGATTACTTACTTGTATTCACTTCAATTCAACAAGATATACAAGGGTCTTAATCTTTTCATGTTTTCAATATTATGCATTTTTTTTTAGAGGTAACAGAGTAATATTTTATTAAAACGAATAGCTATTAAAATGTAAAATATTATTGAAGCAAGAAATTATGAGAAATATAGTTGTGTAGTTCATCAAGATATTCTGGAGTTTTCTATTATCTTGAATTTTGTTGAGAATAAACTAGAATAATATTTTATAGAAAATGGTTAACTATACAAATTTTTAAAAGCGTTCACTAGAATTCAACATGATATTCTGGGGTTTTCATTTTGTTTACGATCCAATTTAATATTTGGAGAATTAATAGATTAATATTTTATAGAAAATCAATAACTATAAAAGCTTTAAATATTATTGAACAAACAATTGAAGCAATAAATTATGAGAAATATAGTTGTGGCGTTCGTATTCAACAAGATATTTTGGAGTTACAATTTTTTCAAAAATTTTTATTTTTTTTATAATAAATAATAATATTAGATAGAAATTGAGTGACAATAAAAGTGTTTCGAATTGAAGGAAGTTAGTTGTGGCGTTCACTTGAATTCAACAAGATATTCTAGAGTTATAATCTATTCAATAATTTTAATTTTTTTTATAATATATTATAATAATATTTGATAGAAATTGAGTGATAATAAAAGTGTTTCGAATTGAAGGAAGTTCGTTGTGGCGTTCACTTGAATTCAACAAGATATTCAGGGGACGCACATTATGAGTACGAGGATATTATTGTGCCGGATGGGCGCTATCGTAAATGGGAGCACCGAGAATGGCCAAAGACAATTGGTGGCTGACGCACACGCATACACAAGTAGTCGAAGGAGTCGGGCGAGAGAGAGATGATAATGATAAAAACAATATAATGACGCGGCAATTGTTGACAACATCAAGTGCAGCCTCCAATTGAGGCATGCATGAAAGGAGGAAGGCATCAAATAAAAGAGTCCGAGTCCGAGTTCGAGTCCGAGTCCGGGATGCGATGCGACTCGGGTTGTCTGACTGGCTGCTCGACATTCCGCTAGCCTCGCTACTCGAAGCGGCACAATGGCAGCTCTCACACACATACACATCCAAAAAGAGAGAGTGAGTGTGTGTGTGTGTGAGAGAGGCGGCTCAAGTGGGCACTCGTTGGCTGAGCTGTGGCTGCTGGTGAGCGCGAGAGAGCGAGATGGCAGGCTGGCACACACACTCGCCTAGGCTGGCCTTGTTTGGCGCAAAGGATGCGCAAATGGTGGTGGTTGTTGTTGGTGGTTGAATGAGCCACTCGCCTGTTCGCTGTTGTTGTTATCGCTGCCGTTGCTGCTGCCGTCGCTGCTGCTGCTGTTGCTGCTGCTGCTGGCGTCGTAGTATCCTTGTTGAAAAGGACATGAGAAGCCACTTAGTGCCGCGACTAAACAACAGCCAGAGAGACTCTCCAGCGTGTGTGTGTGTGTGTGTGTGTGTGAGGCTATATACCCAATGGTGGATGGATGCGCCATACGAAACGAAACTGTCTCTCTGCAGCTGTGTGTGTGCGTGTGTGTGTGTGTGTGTAGTTTTTGGTACTTTTGCCGCCGTTGGCTGCTTGGACTCGTGTCGAGTTCTTGATGTCTCGTTAGTTGTTGATGACACTTCAGTTTGGAATGTTTAGAGTGCGGCTGCTGACAACGCAATCCGCCATCCGCAATCCGAGCACGCCAATCGAGACCGAGACCGAGACCGAGATCGAGATCGAGATCGAGATCGCTATCGACGCATATTGCATTTCTGCAACTGCAAACCGAAACTTTCGTCTTGAAACTTGCCATTGCAATTGAATTCCAAACTTTTGCGTGTGTGCTTCTCTGTGTGTGTGTGTCTGTGATAAATATTATGATTATTGGCCAGCGACAGCGACAGCGACAGCGACAACGAATTTGCCTAGTGTCACATTTTTTTTGATTATTACTCTCAAACAACCTGTACTCAAGTGATCAGCGAAGAAAATAAAAGAATATAAAAAACAACAGTGTCAAGTGCTGCTCCTCGATTTGCCCGTGTTCATTGAAACGGCCGCAAAGTGGCGGAGAAACGCAAAAGCTCAGCGTCGTCGTCGTCGTCGCCAACGCCGCCGCCCGCGCAGCAGCGACGCAAGTCGAACGACAGCGTTGCCAGCAGTCGAGCGGCATCGCCAACGGACATGACCACACACAGCCAGCCCAGCCTGGAGCGCACGCCCGCCAAGCACAAGGAGCGCGGCGAACGGGGCGAACGGAGCGAGCGGGTCGAACGTGTGCGAGATCAGCGCGAGGCGACGAACAGCAGCGGCAACAGCAGCGGACTCGGCAGCGCCGGCAGCTTGCCCGCCTCGCCCCAAAGTGCGGCCACCGTCAGCCCGGGCACGCCCACCACGCCCAAGCGACCGCTGCGCACCTCGACGCCCGCCCTGGAGCGGGAGCGTGAACGAGAGCGGGAGCGGGAACGGGCCACGAAGCTGATCGCCAGCACGGCCAGCACCACGGTGCCGACGACGACGCCGAGCAGCGGGGCCGCCAGCAACTTGTCGGCCGCCGATCAGCTGCGCATCCCGACGGGCGCGGCGGCCTTCAGCGGCTTTCCCGGCCTGCACAGCATGAGCAGCTTGATGGTGCCGTCGTCGGCGGCGGTCGCTGCTGCGGCGGCGGCTCCTTTCCTGCCCTGGTCCCCCATCCTGCTGCCGCCCTGGAGCCACGCCCTGCTGCCGGCTGCCTTCTATCCGGCGGCTCTGCGCAACGCGTTGCCCGGGTAAGAAACTCAACTCAAGAAGTCCACCATTCTCTCTCTCTCACGTATACTTGATCTGTCCGTCAGTCTTATAGACTCTGTTTAAAAAGCTTTCGCTTGCAAGCTTTCAGCGGAAACATCTTAAATATAAAATTAAGTCGAGTTCACCAATTTGTTACTTATATATATTCTTGAAACACTTGATTTGAAAAGAACTTGATACAATTTAAACTTGCAAGTTTCAAGTTGCAAAAACAACTTGAATATCAAACTTATAAAAGATCATTTGCGTTTCAACTGTTTATCATATATAGAGTACTTGATCCAATTGAAACTGGCTATTAGTTGAATAATTAATACATCTTTGTTTAAGGCGAATATCTTGAACTTTCAATTGTGTTTTAACTTGGAATTCGGATTGAAGCAATTGATCTAAGTAGAACTTGGTATAGCAAACAAATGTGAAAAGATCTTGCACATCAAATAAAGCTAAGATCAAATACGATTTAAGCAATTCATAATATAGAACTTGATGCACTTTAAGCTTACCAGCATTTTATTGATACTTCAGCATATATATTTCAAATCATTTTAAACTCATATGCAATTAAACTACATTGAACTTTATCAAATTTAAACTACAAAGAACTCGAATTTCTAGCTATTCCAATTATTTGTATATATGAATTGTACTGTTAAAAGTATAAGTTCTTTAAGCTCTTCTCTCTCTCTCTCTCTCTCTCTATATATATATATATGTCACTCTCTGGTTGTGTCTCTGCAACTCTTTCACTCGGCTCATTCGCACGTGAACTGATCGCGTTTGGCCCCTAAGCGTGTTGTCTTAGGCCTCGTGGCATTATTCGATTTTGCGCCCACTAATCCAGCTGCTCAGCAACTGATCCAATCAAGCCACTTTGCAAGCCCGCTTGAGCTGTGAGGCACTTGCCCCTTGAACAAGCCTACCGAGTAAATTATCCCGATCCTTGATCACGTAATTCCCCCCGCAGCAAGGGCAACAAACAGATTTGCAAGTGAGAGAGAAGCGAACTGGTCTGGGAGATATTTAGATGAGCCTTGCGCTCAAGTGTCCTGTCGTCCTGTTGAGGCCTGTTGTGGCCTGTGCCTGGCTTAGAAAAACTAGAAATTCCCATAGGTGAGTTGCAGGGAAACCCCAACCTGGCCAACATGTGTGCAGCAGACAACATGACGACGATGAAGACGATGACGGCGGCGTCACACTGTCTGCTCGAAGGCCAGGACGAGTGCAGAGGGAATTCCGTCTCGAGATGCGGGGAATGCCCCGTCCGTCCGTCCTCAACCTGAACCTGACGCGAACGCGTGGGAATTTCGCGACGCACACATTTTGATTTGGGAAAATTTGTGCGCACGGAAAAACCGGAAGCGAATACGCTTTTTACTTGCGCCAACATGTGGCCGAAAAACATGTTCGAGGCAAAAACCCCGAGACCAAAGACACAGGTAGACACAACCAGAGGTGCAACAAAAGCGGCTTTGCGTGTTTAATTGTTGATGGTATTAGTGCAAAATCAAATTTGCATTAGCTGCAGTCCAACCAGGGAATAGGAATAGAATTAAGTTTGAGAACGGGAACGGGAGCGGGAGCGAGTCTTGATCTTGCAGACTAACATAGGTGTCAATAATCCAGCGATTTGGCCGCACTTAATCAAAGTTAATTCCGAGCAAAGTGTGAAACATCATCAGCAAATTTTTGTGAAAGTCAGTCCGTGTCTCAGGGCAGGTACTTGCCACACTGTGTGTGTGTGGCAGGTAGCGTGGCCCAGTCCATTGTGATCTTTTCCGGCCATTCATGACACGACACCGGATGTCGGATGTTCAAGCAGCCAACTCAACTGAACTGATTTGTTTGTGTGTGTTTCTTTGCAGCCTGTTCGATGCCAAGGTGCCGTCGTCGCAACGCTCCGGCTTTCATATATCCGACATACTCAACCTGGAGGGCTCCGAGCTGAAGAGTGCCGCCGCAGCGGCTGCCGCAGCCGCCCATCACACGCACCACAGCAGCGATCTGGGCGGCAACGAGTCGAGTCACGGCCACGGCCCAGCGCCAACGGCCTTGTCGCCCACGCCCAGCTCAGCGTTGCCGCCGCCCAGCAGCAGCAGCGGCGATGACGCCCTCGCCACATCTGCTCCAGCGGCAGCTCATGGCGATCATCACGGCGGCGCCGAGCCGACGCATCACTTGGGCCAGCAGCATCAGCATCAGCAGCAGCAGCAGCATCAGCAGGCGCAACATCATCCGCATTCGCATCCGCATTTGCATCAGCATTCGCATCCGCATCCGCATCATCAGCAGCCGGTGGCGCCTCTGCCGCTGTCGCACCATCAAGGCGCCGGCGGCGCTCAGCCGCCCATGCCCCACGTGGGCGCCCACGCCCATGCCGCCCATCTGCTGGCCAGCCACAACGCGGCGGCCGCCGCCGCCGTTGCCGCCGGCCAGTATCTGCCAAAGAACTTCGCCGGCAGCTTCGGCGACGAGATGTCCTCCTACCACCACATGGCCCAGACAATGCTCTCCCACTCGGGTCGCAGCGCGTGGATCAAGGAGACGGAGCTCTATGGTGAGTGTTTGCCCGCCGTTCATCTCCTTTATATTTATTTGTTGCTAGCTTGGGAGAGAAAACTAGTTTAAGTAAATCACTGAGTTTTTAAATAATTTGCGAAATTAAGTCTCATTTAATTTTATCAACTTTTTATTAATTACATTGACTTCAAAATTGTAAAGTATTTTATTTACACATACAAAAGTTTATTTATATCCATTGAAGCTGTAAGGTGATTACATCTCTTAGGTATTTGTTGTTGATGGTTCAGCTTGGGGGAGAAATAGTTTAAAGTAAATTGTAAATTTTATAAATAATTTGCGAATTAAGGCACGTTTAATTTTATCTGCTACTTAATTTGAAAATTAATTTCATTGACTTCAAAATTGTATACCATTTTATTTACACATACAAAAGTTAATTTATATCCATTGATGCTGTAAGGTGATTACATCTCTTAGGTATTTGTTGTTGATGGTTCAGCTTGGGGGAAAAATAGTTTAAAGTAAATTGTAAATTTTTAAATAATATGCGAATTAAGTCACGTTTAATTTTTGAAGAATTCTATCAGAAAATTTGCTTGTAATTTAATTTTATTGACTTTAACATTTTAAAGCATTTTATTAAAACATAAGAAATTTTATTAATTTCCATTGATGCTCTATGGTGAGTGTGTGCCACCAAGTCCTTTTTATCCAACACTCTTGTAGCTATTTGTTGCCAGCTTGGGGGAGAAATGGTTTAAAGTAAATCACTGATAATTTGCGAAATTAAATCAGCGCTCAGCACGTTTAATTTTTATACAAGTTCATCAGTAATTTACTTTGTACATTAATTTCAACGCGTTTTCTGTGTATTGTCATATGATGAAATTAGCATTGACTTTAATATTTTAAGGCATTCTATTGTAGAAGATCATTAATTTCAAAACAAACTTAATTAAAGATAAAATTGGTTTATAATTAGCTTTGAAGTATTTTTAGAAAATATATAGAAAATATAAATAGAAAATCTTTAATTTTGAAACGGATTTAATATATCCAATTCTACAGAGTATTGAATTCCTATCAAATTTTTAAATCAATCCTAAATTCAAATTACAAAGATTTACATTTTTATTTATTAATGGAAGATCAGTTATTTGCAAACTGTTTAGTTTATTGATTTATTTTGAAATTCTTTAATCATTATTAATTGATATTTTTCAACTGATTCCATTTAGTTCAATATGAAATTATAATTTATTTTCTAATTTAATTTACGGAATTGTAGACGTAAATTAGTTGAGGGATGAAATTTAAATTCATAAAGTCAGTATTAAATAATTAATGTCAGAGATAAAAAATTAAATTGCTTTCAAATTTTGAAATCATTATTAAATCGTAATTAACAATAATATTGCAATTAAGTTGCCATTATGAGTTTGTAGTTATTATTAAACAATTGCATTTGAATTTATTCGATACGCCTGAGATTTTCTAAATATTTGAGGCTCCAAGGCGGAAGGGCAAAGCAGTGGCAAAATAAAGGTGAAGGTGAGGGTGAAGGGAAAGGGAAAGGAAAGCAGCAGAGTCGAGTCGAGTTGAGAGCAACCGCCTAATAATATTGTTCAATAATTGCCTCACAAAAGGCAGCTGTGTTTGCATACAAGCGACACGGGCGACGCAATGTCGATGTCGATGGCACTTTGGTAACCCCAGCGAGAGGTAACCCTTGGCTTTCGTTTCTCTGTCCTCCGATGTGCCACGCCCCGCAGACGTTACGTTACTTTACGTTAGATGCGATATGTGTCGATTCAGGTGCTTGAAACGCGAAGTGGTTCGAGAACCACCCTTTTTCGGTGGCTCAACATGAGGACTGCCTTCCACATGCACATCGCATAAATTGCGCCCAACCTAATCTTGACTAATAGTTTGTATGCGCTTCACACTTGAGGATTAATTTTGTTATTTCATTTCTCCTTATACATACACACACAGTATAGTATAGTACTATATGTTGCTCCTTTTGTTTTTTTTTTTATATGATGCGTCCCCTTCCGTGGTTGCGTTGTTGTTGCGGACACAACATTTTTCAGTCATTCCTTTCATATAAGCCTGGAAATTTATGGCACGCACTTCCGTTTCGTCCTTTTATATTATTTTTTTTTTTGCTTGGTCTTTCCTTTATTTTTTTATTATGCCCAAATTTTTTTGTCTTTTCGGTTGATATGGTGCTCAGCTACAAATTATAATTGTTGCCTGTTTGCCGTTTTTTTTTTTTTTTTTTTGGGAAATTTCACAGCTGTAAGCCGAGTCGTTTTGATTATATTAAGTTATTAATTTGTTGAGTTGTCATGGTGAGGACGCTTCCAGTGGGTTGAGTGGGGGGTCTTGAGAGTGGGAGGAAGAGATCCCAGCAGGTTGCGGGTGTTGTTTAGTCAATTGCAACGGAATGCGAACAGCATTCTGGGTGAGATTTGAGCCGGGCTGGGTTCACGCCTCTGGGGCGATAAATCAACTGATCTTTGTGCGAATCATATCAAAAGTGGGCGTGCTGCGAATAAACTGGAAACGGAAATAAGGGAGCAGAGGTACAGTGATGTCCTCGCTAACGGGGATCAGAAGTCAGAGGCAACGGAGGCAGTCCTGTTTGAGGTTTGGCTTTGGCTTTCGCTTTTGTCTGGCATCCCATTCATTGTCTGTCCGCTTGCCAAACCTTAATGTGTATTTTCATAAGCATTTTGTCGTGTCGATCACGGCAAACAATGACAGCAGCAGAAACGCAAAAAATAAAAACGAAAAAAGGCAAACACAGAGAAGGTCAGAAGGCAGAGCACAGCACAGCACAGCACAATTGCCCAAAAGGTGTAACACCGCAGGGTTGCCCCGTCGCCTAGGGTTGCCCAGGTAGGCAAACGATCGAGCGATCGAGCCTCGTCAATGGAAATATTGCCCTCTAATTAACGTTATTAGTTGAGCTCCGGTATGCTGCTGGTTCTCAAAATGAGAATGCATTTGGCACTCGGGGTTGCTGCGTTTGCATCTGGCCACCCCGATCATCCCTCTCACTCTCCCTCTCACCCTCTCTCTCTCTCTCTCTGTCGAACATAATCCAATTGTGCGAGTCGTTGGCGGTTGTCCTGTTTACCCACTGACTTTTCATTTAGCTGCCAATTTTTCTGCCTGCTCATCCCGACATTGGGGTGTGTGCGTGTGTGCGGTGTGTACTTTGTGTGTGCTGTCGCATTAATTTAGCCAAATTGGTGACAAATTGACTCGGGTTCTTTGCCGCCGCTCAATCAGGAATCGAACTTGAATTGAAAATTACCAAAAAAAAAAAAAAGAGTTGATCACAAATTGAAATGAAGATTGATTAAATTGAGCATGCAGCACCCTTTAAGCAAATTTCAGGCATTAACAGAAGACTGCTCTGTCTGCATGTTTCTATGCGAAGCGGTCAATTTATAAATTAATTTAATAAGACAAGTTTTTTTTTACAAATTTAAGGCATGTTAAAGAAAGTATAAAATATGCAAAACTGTACAAATAGCTGTCAGAGGAGAGCTTCAAATTTAGGAATATAGTTATTTATCTATTATTAATATTTATTATTTTTTGCTATTATTTATAATTATCTATTACCATACATTATTACTATTTGTATTTCTATTATTATTATTATTATTATTTATTTTTATTATACTGCGTGTTAAAATATAGTATTTGATTCATTAGTAATTATTATTTATCATATTATTAATTTACATTTTTATTTACTATACTATTTATGCACGCTCATTGAATTTATCTTTCTGTCTGTCCGCACGTTTGTATGCAAATAAGTTGCGCACTTTCGAAGCCAGCTTCGCCAAACTTGGCAAAGCTATAGAGCTGTGCTGTAAGCAGTATATATATAAAAACTGTGCAAATCGGTTGGCTGACAACACATTTACGCCTTAAACTCGAATTTTCTACAAGTATTTTCTGCATTACGTCTAACGCATGCTTCCGCTTCTCATCGTTGCAGGCACTCAGCAGCCGGCCAGCCCGGACAGCACCTCGCCCGTGACCTCGGAGGTGTCGTACACCTACATAGGCTCCAACTGCCAAACATCGCCCGCACTCTCCGGCGACTACAAGAGCTACAGCCGGTCGGCGGACAGCGATGCGCTGTCGGTGGGCGATGCGCTGCACACGTTGCATGGCGCGGCTGCAGCCGGCGGCAGCTCCGCGGCGCATGCGTTGCACAATAACAACAACAACAGCACCAATAACAATAACAATAACAACAATAACAATAACAACCACAGCCTGAAGCACGATGGGGGCGCGGGCAGCGGCAGCGGGCACGACGACAGCCTCAACGAGGACGGCATCGAGGAGGACATCGACGACGTGGACGATGCGGACGGCAGCGGCGGCGGCGGCCTCAACGCCGATGGCATGCCGAACAAGAAGCGCAAGCGTCGCGTGCTCTTCACCAAGGCGCAGACCTACGAGCTGGAGCGTCGCTTCCGCCAGCAGCGCTATCTGAGCGCCCCCGAGCGCGAGCATCTGGCCAGCCTGATCCACTTGACGCCCACCCAGGTGAAGATCTGGTTCCAGAATCATCGCTACAAGACCAAGCGCGCCCAGAACGAGAAGGGCTACGAGCATCCGGGTCTGTTGCACGGCCACGCCACCCATCCGCACCATCCGTCGGCGTTGCCCTCGCCCCGCCGCGTCGCCGTGCCCGTCCTGGTGCGCAACGGCAAGCCGTGCCTGGGCGACGGCAGCAAGCTGTCGCAGGACTGCGTCAACACCGCCACCGCCATGCAGAACGCGGCGGCCGCCCATCATCTGGTCGCCCTCAACGGCGCGGCGGCGTATCAGCATGCGGCGGCCGCCGCAGCCGCCGGCCTCCACGCCCACGCCCACGCCCATGCTCATCCGCACGCGCAGCGCAGCGCCTGGTGGCCCTAATATTGCTAGGCGCCTGGATTCGAGTTGGCTGCCAGATGGACTGAGGACTGCCCTGCACTGGGGCGTCGCTGGTGACTCGAATACTGGACAATAAGTGTGTGAGCGTGTGTGTGTGATTGGATTAAGTAGCGGGGCTAAACATTGGTGCAATAATAAATAACAAGATGTCCCACGCTCCCATCACCAATTCCCTCCTTCTCTCTCTCTCCCCCCTTGCGCAGCTTGTGGCTTGGCCAGGCCGAGGGGGCGGGGGCGGGGGGAGTGGCAAAAGGTCGACGAATTCTTGGCAGCTGCCAACAAAAAAAAATAAAACAAAAATTCAAAATCAAAACAAACAAAATATTGATGGATGACGTCGCCGTGTTGCGCCAACTGTTAACAACAAATATCATTCGTGTAATAAACCAACAACAACAACAACAACATTTTTTTTTCTGCGGCTCAAAAGCTGCAGGCCATTTAACTATAAGAGTTTTTTAATTTTTTTTTTTTTTTTTTTGCACGACAGTCGATAATATTTTTAGAGTCTTAGCTGTAGTTGAAGTTTTTTTGTTTAACATTAAAGTAAATTAACTATGCATATTAATAATATTAATAATAATGATAATCAATCGATTTGTAAATACGGAAAATCAACAACAACAAATAAAATGAAGAAGAAAAACTATAACATTATATTCAAAATTACAATGCAAATAAAAATAAAGAGATAGTAAATAATCATGTACATATATATTTAAACAAGTAAATAATTAGTGTTCAAATTTTAGGCAGAATTTAATCTTTTTATATATATACCTATTACGTAGTCGTATCTATAACTGTAAAAAAAAATATTAAAACCCCCAACTAATCAATACTTATTCCTAGATATAGGTACATGCATATATATATATATATAAATATTTTTTTTTGTATAGTGCAGAAATGAAAAACAAAACAAACTCTTTGAATTTATAGTGCGTAATGAGTTTACAGGCAACAAACAAATTCAACAAATTAATTTGTAATATACCAAACTTAAACTAAAATTGAATAATCAAGACATTTTAGAAATTTAATAAAACTATTTACAAAAATTCAACAACTTTGTGTAAATATTTATTTGAACTTCTTTCAGTTTCAATATTTCAGCGGTAATAAAAGAATATTTTACTAAGGGTTAATGCAAAGTATTTCTTAATAGGAAATTTGAGTTTGCGTTTTTAGAGGTTTTCCGCAATGCGGATATTTTTCCCAAGGAAATATCTCTGTGGAGTACCATTAGCTAAAGGAATTTTTTGAATAACAGCTCTTAAGGGTAATTATAACTTAGTGTCAGCAAAAAATAAGTAAATATATATTCTTAATCAGCAAGACGAATGACAGTGAAAAACAAGTACGAAATTACGAGTGTATTTTATTTATTTAGCCAAATTGTTACATTTTTTGGTTCCCCGATTTGCAGCTTACTTTGTGCTCATTTTAACCTTGTTTATTACCAGAGAGTTTAAAAAGTATTTTCAAATATCTTATACCAAATAAATAAACAAAACAAATATTTATAAAGCTAGAAAATCTAATCAAATAATATTTCACCTGTCTTCAAAAATGACCGAAGATATGAAACTATTTCGAATAGTTTTCTATGAAATTGATTTTCGAGTAGTAGGTGGATATATTTTTGGTAAATTGTTTATTCGTTTATATATCGCTGCTTTAATCTGGAGTAGTCGAAAGATAAGTGCACCTTCTAGTTCCATTTTATCGAGGTGGGGCCGCGGACTCCACACGGTGCATAATGGTGCCAGTAAACAATGGTAAAACATTAAGCAGCCCATAAATACGCCTTGATTATGGCTTTTAGCTACCGTTTACGTCTGCAATGAGCGATTGTGATCGTAATCCATTAATGATTATACGAGTATGGCACTACTACCAGCACTTACCATATAATACTCGCACTCGTTCACACTCACAGCACGTTTGAACCTCCGATAAGCTCGGATAGCATTAATAGTAGGTGCATATAGCGCATATACTCGTCAGTAGCAAATGGTTGGCATTGACTTCATTGCCATTGCATCACAAACGTGAGTGGATGAGAGGCAGCTCATCAAATGATAGATATCTGATATCTGCGAAATCGAAATCAAATCGCATCCATTTGACAATCAATAATCAAGAGATACTACTGCTCGTAGTCTAGCGCCAACGACATGCTCTCTAAAAGCCGTAGGTGAGTGCACATAATTTGCGCAAATAAAGAACTCGAACTCAAGTAGATGCTTTTGAGTATCTCATAAAATAAACAAGTGCTTTTCGAATAAACGACAAATTAAATTACTCATCAATGAGCACTGAAAACACTCAACCATCGCTGTGAATACTCACAAATATATACTTGCCTACCTGGGTGTACATATCTATAAAAATTTCAGTTAGTGCGCCATTAGCCTCTGAATTTTGAAAATGTCAGTTAAATTAGTGCAAGACTAAGACGAAGCTGAAATACTCTATGATCCAGCTCTTGGAATACATTATTTTATTTATGTTATTAATCTAGCTGATCTATTCTTTAGAAATATATTCATTTTAGATGTTTAATTTATCCTTACTTCAGCTTTGGGAGTACTTTTTTTATTTATGAAACATTTTAGTAAATTCGCTTTTTACATTTTAAAAATATGTTTGTTTTAGATCAGCTTTGACTTTATTTGATTAATTTTTATATATATGAAACACAGTGTTAATATATATGTATATATAAAATTAAATCTGGCTTTACTTCAGTTTATGAAATTGTACGTTTTATATATGAAACACATTTTCAATCTCGAATATTTGCCTTTTAGAAATGTGTTTATTTTATGCAGTAATTTAAATTGGACTTAAATGGACTAATAATGTTGACGACTACTTCGGTTTATCTTTCATATAGTTTAAAGATATTTTTGATAAACCATTTGTATAATCAGGTGATAAAGAGACTTTTGCCCATCTTGACTTTTTGTGTATGCAAATACAATTAAGTCAATTTATGCGACACTTAAAATCAGATTTCAGGTGATGTTGAGTGGATATCGGATTAAATTGTTTGTGAAAGTGAATACGCCCCGAGTGCTTGCATAGACACCATAACAATAACCATACCGAGTATTAATAAACATCGAGTGCCTGGTCATATATTTCATGCAGCAACAAAAGCAACAACATGCGCAACATTTTTACAGTGGCAATAAAATCAACGATTACTGAAGTACCATAAATATTATATATTTTTATGATTTCTTTTCCTCTCGTTTTTTTTTGTTTCTTCTGTTTTAGATTTATCTGAGCGAAAGCAAAACTTTGGATGAAAATGCAAAAATGTACAAAATCAATATAATTATAAATAACCTGATGATAGATATACTGTGCTGTACCATGAACGCCCAAAAAAAACAGTATTGATTGGAATATATGGCATTCATTGATCGTGTTGTTGCCTGCCCAATAATAATTGCAGTTATTTTTAATAAAACGCTTAATATTTATAGTGAGCACAGTTCCGAGTAGCCGAGTAGCCCGCTGGCAAGTGCCATAAAAATGCCTTCTATTGTAATTGCCTTATAAATTCGGGCAATGGCCATTAACTTTATTTGCATATAGTATTATCGGGCAGGATGTTGATTAAACGGGCCATTCACAAAGTGCGAGTACATTTCAAAAGATCTAGATTAGACGTAATAACTGCTCAAGACTGATAATGGCCTAGCAGCCAGCAGCAGCGTCGTCTGTATCGGCTAACACAATAATAAACTTTTTGTTATTATTTTTAATTTTTGTCGTTCTGTGTCGTTATACGGTTACAGTTATAGTCTTTCACTGCGGAGATAAGCCAGGTCTCCCGTCCACCTGATTGCCTTTGTTTACGTGTGTGTCCGGAGCGTTACGGGGCCGTATCTGCGATATGTCTCGCAATGCCGGACAACCTGGCCAGCGATCACATACGTACATACGTAGTATATAGCACATCGATATGGAGCTGACCAGCAGCGTCCAGCGTGGACGTCATGTCAAGTACAAACGTGCCAGCTTATCATTATTTGCGACAGCCACCACAGCACACACAACAGCACAGCACACAGCACTGCACACCGCACTTGATGGATGCGGTGGTCTTGGGTTTCGGTTTGCGGAAGAAGCCCAGCTGCTAGTATGAAATCTATCGGAATCATTAATAACTTCATTTGTTGACGTCTTTAATTGAGTGAGGTTGGGGGTATGCGTTGTCAGGCGCTTGCTTTTATGGAAATGGTAAAAGTATTAACTAATAATTGGGGGAGATATCAGTCAAAAGCCATGGACATTAAACGCTAATCTTGCATGGTTTCCAACTACTCAAAAGTTGCGCTAAGTTTGAAGACATTTCATCAGAATTCAGACACAACATATAGTATTCAATTTCAGCCATTTAGCATAAATAAGAGTAATACAAAATATATATAGTACAATATATACAGTTGCTAGAAAATGATTAAAACTTAAATAAACTTAAACTTACTTCAAAACGGTTTAAATTAAATTCATTTGGTATTCTTCTCTTATCAATTATTCAGATTGGTTTATTAAATAATTGTTTTGAATAATTTTGATTGCACATAGTAAGAAATTGAAATAAATAAATAATCTATAACTATTTATTTTAAATTATGACTATACTTTTGAATATCTAAAGTTTGTTGAGTCAGTTCTGTATAAATTTGTAATTTGTCCTAATTAATATGCATATGCTACGTATTTTTACTTTACTCTCATTGAACATTAATATTTTTGTGTTATTTACAACATTTTATAATTAACCATTAATATTCTTCTACTATAGTATTTATATTATTTTTGATTACTTGCAATAATATATTACTTTAGATATGTAGTTTAAGGAATTCGTGAAATGCATTTATATTATTTAAATGAACTACTTTTAGAAGATCTGTGGGTTGATGGATATTGGGAAATTCTTGAGATACACTTTATGACTGCATGACCCTTAAATGGGAATTATTTGTGTTCTTCTTATTAAGAGTATTTGCAATGGGTTTAGCTCAAGTATTTTCAACGTGTGTTTAGTGGCAACTTGTAATTGGGTAATGGGAACAAGGTGAGGTAAGCGGATGGGCAATAACAAGCATAATAACAACAAGAAGAACAACATGAACAGCACTCCAGGCCAAACTGTGAGCACTTGTCAACAAGCCCAAGAACAAGAAGAAACGCTGAGAACAACAACAACAAAAATGCTGCTCAAGGAGTACGTGTAGCATGTCAATTGATCGACACTTACAACGCTTAATCAGCACCGATTTCAGTCGATAAATTGAAAGTTGTTGTTGCTGTTGTTGTCGTTGTTGCAGTTGTTCCTCCTGCGTTTCAAATTTGGCATTGATAAAGCTAGCAGACTGTGCCAGACAACGACAACGACAACGTCAACGACAACGACAACAACGACTTTGATTCGAATGTGGTCAGTTTGTAATGAAAAATTGATTAGCGATATACGACGAATATATATACACAGCACATGTGTGTGTGTGTGTGTCAATTGAATAAATAAATTTATCAGAAAATAAACGTAAATCAGTGAACAGAAATGTAGAAATTAAACAGGCCAAGTAAAGGCAGCAAAGCAAATAAATGAGATTACAATTAATAAAATAATCGATAAGTGCACGAGTTCTACTCTGTTTTTTTTTTTTTTTTTGTTATACTTAGTACCTTATAAGGCCCCACAGTCATATTATTATTAGTAGTAGTATTGTTGTTGCTTTGTAGGCCAACGATAATTGCGTTTTTGATTTAACAACAAGCGAACGCGATTCTGCAGCCACTTCAAGCGACTCTCCCCGAATGCTTCAAGTCTACTATAGTCCACCTAACTCCTACATATAAGTGCCATACCCACTATATACATACTATATATGAGTGTAGCGTGTATAACTCAAATTACATTTAATTGACGCTACACAATATTGCCATTCCTCCACTTCGCCCTCCAAGTGGGCGTCGACAATTCAATTGGACTCTGTGTGATTTTGCAATTGAAAAAATACTGATTTGCTTGCCCACAATTGGGGCTGGCCATTAGATAAGCCCCAGCGAGCTCACGTTTCATTGGTCAGCCAATTTCCAATTTCAGCTGTGCATTTCATGGTTTCACTAATGTATTACAAGCCCAACTTGTTATCTTTCGAATTGGTTTCAATTTAAAATGCTATAAGAACTATTCTCTTGCAAGCATTCTAAAGATTACATTGCAAAAAGTTGTCGTCCATTGTATTTTAAAATTTATAGTTTACATCTTCATTGTATATTTTTAATTCATTCAAATATGTAGAATATATTTACTCAGCTAAGACATTTTATTGTGTCATAGATTAAAAAATAAACAATATTATAATAATTTACATGCATGATTCAAATAATTAAAATTACAGAGTTTACAATCCTTTACATACATATTACAATAATACATTTTAGAATGAAATAGTGATTATTTTTTAAATGTAATTTTAACATGCAATTTCCATATCCACATTCATAAGTTTAAATCTTTAATTTAAACCATTCACATTCTTGTCATTTTAGTTAAAATGCTTATAATATACATTTTTAGTTGAGATATTTTATTTAAACAGTGTTTTATCAAAGTTGGTAATTAAAAAACATAAATATGTTGCTAGTCAAAAATGGTTTAGAATTTTAAACAAAAATATCAAGTATTATTAAAGTATTTTACATTTTTTCAAATTTATTGAAAATTTTTATTTGAGTTGGGTTATTTGATTTAATTAGTATTAATTTTTTGTATTTTTTTAAATATTCCCAAGCTTAACATTTTCAGCTACACAGATCTCTTTTATTTAAAATGATTGACATTCCTATTAATTATATTTATTTAGTTTCATCACATTTAGTACTTTACAAAAATTCACAAACAATATTGCCATCCACAAGTTCTCGATTTGCATATTTGAAAAAATCATTCATTGCAGTTTTCATGTCCAATCTTTATATTAAATATATTCTTACAGCTAGCGCAGCTATTTAACTGCTTTCCTTTCAGACAACAAGCATCGTTTTTCGCGTAGACATAAAATGAAAATAAATTTTCCAGCAATTGGAAAACAGTTCGCGGGGATCTGAATAATGTGGCCAATACAAAATGGGCAATGGCAACAGAACAGCGTCAGCATCCGCCCTTTCGAGACATAAAACATATTTAAAGGCGACCTTTTTCTCAATTAGCTGACAATGCGTGCGTGGTTATTGGCTTGACCGTTGTCCGCAAATAAAATGCAATTTTAATGGCAAAACTCTCACACAATGTGTCCGTGCGGTTGAGCGATACAAAGTCGCAATATCGCAATTCTAATTAGCCAACGTGCTGCAATAAAGCGCCGGAAAAGAGCGCCCAGCGGGTGGGATGGCCGGAGGAGGCGCGCCAAGCGGAGGGTGCGAGGTGCTTGGGAAATCTGTGACTCCTTTTTTGGGGGTAGTCAATAATTGACTGACTGAATGGCTGACTGACTGACTGAATGACTGATTGACTGACTGACTGCATTGTGGGCGCTTGCAAATCAAATCAAATTAAGCTAAAGTTGATGGCGCATTTTACAGCTGTTGGGTTGGGGGGGATGTAGTTCGCGAGGAGGGGGGGTTGTGGGAGGAGTTGCCGGAGGCGGGGAGTGTAAAATGTAATAATGCCTCATTCAGGTCGTTGTTGTTGCCAACGCTGTTTGTTGTTCATTTCGCGGCCATCGTCATTATCTGCATGTAATTTCTCATTTTCATAGTCAATTAAGTCAATCACACGCCCTTTTAGCCACCGCAGCGTCGTCAGCGACGTCAGCGTCATCGTCCTTCGTCCTGCGTCCTGCGTCCTGCGTCGTTCGTTGTTGCCGTCGGCTCGAAAGCCACCCTCCAAATTAACACGTCGTCGCCGTTGCCGTTGTCGTTGTCGTTGTCGTTTACGCTGTTGTCGTGGGTTGTTGGCTTGATGAACTGGTGGGCAGTTGATGGACTCTCTGACTGCGATGGGTTGATGTGTGTTCCGTTTCCTTTGGCGTTGCCACTGCCAGCCGCCAGTCGCCTTTTGTTTATTTGTAACGCAATGCAGCGCGTCGCGTTTATTGCTCAATTTTCATCGATGTTGCCAAAATTACATATTCATAGCCCGGCCAACAAATCCACCACCACCACAGCGCACATTACGATTACCATTACCACAACCCACACACACACACACACACGCGCACACACACACACACACACACACACACCCCTCGGGCAGGAAGAGAACCAGGACCAGGCTCAATAACTGTAACAATTTCAAGCACTAAAAGGACACGTGGCAGCTGCTTTTAAAATTGAATTTCCTGCATGTAATCTTGTCGAGTCAATTGTTTTTGCGTTCGCCCACCCCTCTCCCCTCTCTCCTCTCCCCTCCCTGGCTTTGTTTTTTTTCCATACACGTGCCACATTTAGGTGTGCAGACGTGTGCAGCTTGCCTCTCGCTGCCCCGCCCACTGTCCGACCGCTGGTCACACTTCCTTATTTATGAAGATGCGGCCAATATGTTGACTATTTGTGAACACCAAATTCCCCTTCACACCAGCAACAACACCAGATCGGCAGTCGGCTGCACGGCTTTATGTTGTGGCCAGGATTAGCTCTTTGACTTCATCGAAATTGACTGGGGAAATGTTTATTTACTTTTCAAAATCAATTGGGATCGTAACTAATTGATGTTTGTATAAATTCGAGAACAGAACTTAAGTGCATACTATTGGCAATATTTTGTGATAGTTCAAAATTCATTTATATTTGTATATCCCTATCTATGTTAATATATAGACTTGATTAATTCTCTTCTTAGCAGAGCACTGTTACTATCAGTAATGACTTACACTGCAGCGAATTAACAAATTTGAAAACTTAAACCTAAGCTGCATAATTTAGAAGTGAGAAAAGTTCGTAACAGAATTATTAAACAATTTTGATAAGAAGAGAAGTAAATTTTCAGAAAAGTTAAGACAATCCAAATTAGAGAATATCACTAGATCTAATTATAATTTTATTAACTCGACCACGTCCTAGAAAGCCAGATACGACAAAATAATAATTAATATGATTGTGTGTTGATGGTTTTTTTATTGTGATTTTGTGAGTGTCTACGTAATTTACTTAAAATTGTTGTGGACGAATTAAATTTCTAGGTTCAACCGTTAAGGCTGTAGTTTGATAGCATGTCATCAGTCAGGTCAAATAACTTTTCATATAATATATACATATATCTTAAACAACCATTACAGATTAGCCATAAAAAAAATATAACATATATAGCAAACTTCATGGGGTTAAAAAGCATTTTTACTTATGCTACAAATATTTAAATTGTTACGGCAGCAATTACATTTCTAGAAAATAAATCGAAGCTGATCTTCGCCTTATTCCGGTGGGCGATCAAATTTAGAAAATAAATTTAATATCCCTTCACATTTTACTTTACTTATTTAATATTAAATATGTAACTTGGAATAAATTTCGAAGTAAAAAATGTAAGCATGAGCAGCTGAATATTATTTATTAAATTTCTGAAAAACAAAATTAAAAAATAATTCAATTACATATAACTACGCTACGTTTTTATTTATTTATAATTTATTTCTTTTATTTATGAATAACACAAATGCCACAATTTTGCAACATTTTATTATGTTATTAAACTAGAGTTTGAGGAGGATTTGTGAAGAGATTGATCAATCCATTGTGTTCCCACCGAGATGCCAAGGATTCACACGATGTTGCATTATTAATGTGCCAAAGGCAGAATGAACAAATGGAAGGCGCAACCTTTTCATCGAGTTGAGTGACTTACCCCGCTGTCAATGGGAGCACTTTGTGGCCCAAGTTGCGTGTCTGGAAGCGTTCGCCATTAAAAAGCCACCAAACATCAATTTAAATATTGCATTACAATGATTTGCATAAAAGGCAGCACGCAGAATGAATGGCAGAGTGAGTGTGCGAGTGAGTGTGTGAATGAGTGTGCGAATAGCTGGGTGAGTCCAAGTGCTGTCTCTCAGAAATCAAAGCCAAAAAACCATTAAACCAATATAAATTTGCACTTTCACATGACCTCGCGTCGGCGGCCAATCTCCCTCTCCCTCTCTCTCTATTTGTGTCTCCCTCTTTTCTTTGCGTATGTGTGTGTGTGTGTGTGTGTGTGTGGACGGGTGTCGTTTGACTAATTTGAATATGCCGAGCCCCGAGCGAGTCTGTGTGTGTTTAGTGCTTCCCACGATATTGATATGAGTTTGTCGTGTCGCTTTGGGGTCGCCTCAAATCAAAATTGAAATCAACAAACAATAAAGTGGCAGCCAACCATTAGCGTGCGTCACATTGTGGCAAGGGTTGCGTTGCACGTGAGCAACACCTGAGCACATCATTAGCATTGCCCTTTGCCAGCCAGCCAGGATCGAGATTCAGTTTCAAGATCATATCGTCGATCAGCAAACACTTCTCGATTGCATTATTATTGTTTGTAAACAAAATGTGCATAAAACAACAAGAGCAACAACAAACAAGCACAGCTCCAACGGAGATGCACTAAACTATCCCAGCAACTCTTGGGAGCACAACAATTAACTGCTGGCCAGGCTTTGAACCTGAATCTCGATGTCGATCCCGATCCCGATCCCGATCTCGATGCCTTGCACCATGCCACAGCAAAACGGAAGTCATTAAGTTGGTCATTCAGAAGCATAAACACAAAGGGTTGCGGTTCAACGTGTGCTGCCTAATTGCGCAAGAGGAGTGGGAGCAGCGTGTCCTCGTCCTCGTCCTCGTCCTCGAACTCGTCCTGCCAAAGGGTGTCCCGCACTCAGCTTTGTAATTCGAGTAGACATTTGCCGCCTGGTCACCAGCAAAAGGCAGATGATTTTATTGAAACGTTAATTTACCAAACAACAGCACTTTATTGAGGAATTCTTTCATTCATAACATTTGGCACTTTTTATATCCAAAGTAAATGTTATTGTTCGTTCTGTCAGTTATAATATGAAAAGATTTAATATAGCAAATATAAAATTGTTGTATTTCACTTGTTATTTTATTTATTTATTAAATTGTATTAAATTGAATTACTCTACTACAATGTTGTGAGTTAGAGTCTTCGTGCTGTTTTTCCCATGCTCGGTAACTTAGTTTCAGTTTCCTGGCTAATTTATTACATTTAATTCCAATATTTAATGTGATTTCTAATTGGATTTTTAATATGATATAATTCACTACAACAATTGGAATAAATTGCACAATTAATACAAGTAATAACAAATTCTTTCATTCATAACATTTGGCACTTTTTATATCCAAAGTAAATGTTATTGTTCGCTCTGTCAGTTATAATATGAAAAGATTTAATATAGCAAATATAAAATTGTTGTATTTCACTTTTTATTTTATTTATTTATAAAATTGTATTAATGAATTGAATAACTCTATTACAATGTTGTGAGCTAGAGTCTGTTCGTGTTATTCGTGCTTTGTTTTCTATGCTCGGTAACTTAGTTTCAGATTCCTTGCTAATTTATTACATTTAATTCCAATATTAAATGTGATTTCTAATTGGATTTTTAATATGATATAATTCACTACAACAATTGGAATAAATTGCACAAATAGCAAAACCTGTATTGTAGTTGTAACATTCTCCTCACATAAGTTATTTAATTCAGCATAAATATAAAAATAAAAGCATTTTTATATTAAAGCTAAATAATACTATAATAATATTTTTTATAATTTTGAATTCATTAAATATGTTTTATGATTTATTAAAAAAAAAATTAAATGCAATAAAGTTGAAGTTAAAGTTTATATTTTAGTGCCATCTTAAATCCTTAGATTAAATAAGAAAGAAAATTCTTGCAGCTAGTTCAAAAATGAGTAGGAACGATAAAAACGATTAAAATTATATTAATATGAAGTTTTGAATTCCAAATTTAGTATTAAGTAAATATTGCTATACAAAAATAGTTGTTGAATTATAATTTAATCTATTTATTATTTGCGTTTTTGCTAATCATATAGTCTTAATTTTAAATCGCCGTTGGCAAAATGAAAAACTTTGCGCAAGTAATAAACATTTTTTAGTGGCTTCTAAAAACTCATCAATGAAAAAAAACTCATCTTGTAAAAAAAAAGGAAATTCAAATTTCTTGAATTAAAACGAAATAATCGATCTGTTGTTATTTTACTTGCTATGCATTATAAGCTAAGCGATAAATACAATAAAAGCTGAGGTATCTGGCATGTTTGTTGTGCAAGATAAGAAAACTTGTAATTTAGACTTAGTATATGCTTAAGTGTAGAGGGACAAGGAGTATTAGATGAGTTGCTAACTTGGCCAGGCATAAACTATGCATGCTACAATGCGATAGAGAGCACAAAACACAAAAGCTCCAGGCAAACAATGAACAATGGCCACTGGACACTGGACAGCAGATACTAACGAAGTAACGAGGCACCAAGTGCCACATAAATCACTGGACCGAGTCCGAGTCCGAGTCCAAGTCGGAGTTGGAGTTGGAGTCAGAGAAGTCAGAGTTGGAAGTGGATGTGGATGTGGAATGAGTGCGGGACCGGACAATTGACGTCAACAATAACTAACAATGATGTCAACTTGTAATTGAATTGATTGACAATATTTTATATGGAAGTAGAATGGACTAAGAATAGCGAGCATTCGCCTTTAATGACAAAATTTGTTTAGATTAGCATTAATGGACAACGAGGACCCCGTCCGTCCGTCCGTCCGTCCGTTCGTCCACAACAATGATGCCTGGATGGCTGGGCATTGGAAAGGATGAGGAGCAGGACGCTCTCGCATTGTGAGTCGAGACAGGACACGGACGAGTGCTTGGCTCTGCTTCGCATTGGCGTGGCCATAAAAAACGATAAGACTATTCAATAAAAATACTTTAAGCGGAAAAACAAACTTCAATGGCGATAAAAAAAAATCGGCAAGGGTCACAAATCGTCGCAACTCAAGTCAAGTCCAAGAAGCGAGCACAAACAAGGAAGAAAAAAGAGCAGAGAGAAAAAAAACTCACACTCCGCCCACTCGATTTGGGCACAAGGACAACGACAATAACTGCGACGACAGGAACAATATGTGACACTGGCTCTGGGGTCACGAGGGTGGCGCAGGGGACGCGGGGGCGAGGTCGCGGAGGTCACCCTTCAGTTTCGTTGCGCTTTTTAGTTAATGAAATCGTTTGCTAAATGAAACGTAAAGCCAAGAAAAAAAAAACAAACAACAACAACATCCCATCAAATGGCTTAACGGCCAACCCCATTTGCCAATCCTTTTTTTTTTTGGGTCCTGTAGCCGCTACAGTTATAACTGAAGCTGAAGCTGAAGCGGAAGCGGAAATGTGTCGCCGTTCAATGGCAGCGTCAAGATTTTAAAATCAAATTTCGAAAAAATGATTTTGAAAAATCGGCCACAAAATCAGTTTAAAGCCACTTGAAAATGGCATTTTGATCTCTCCACTTGCCGCATTTAATTTGATGTGCCTAACTGTGTGTGCGTTTCCGTTTCCGTTTCATCCAGCCAGTCTTTCACTTCTTCTCCATCATCCCCAACCCCTCCATCAATGGCAGCCGCTTGCTGTGGTCTACACTTGCCTTTTGCGATTAATTTGTTGATTTATCTGCAACGGAAGGGTTGCTTAATTCTCTCGGACGGCGATTTTATTTATTTATTTCCACCAACTTGTCTCGGACTTGACCAGGGCTGCATGTCAAACGCTTTGCATGACCATTACTCAGCATAAGACAAGTCTAATTTATTTGCAATACATTTAATAAAATTCAATCTGTTATATTGCTGACTATTTATATTTGTATTTGATTATTTCAAAAGCAAGAAAACACGACTGTAATTTTTTTTCCATAATTAAATATTCTATATTGTCACAATTTAACAGAAAAAACAATGTTTTTGATTTTCGTATAGTTTCTAACATACAATAATGTAACATTTAGTATTTTACCATAGGTTTCTTTTTTAAATTTTATTCATTCACCGAACAATCAACATTGAAGAAATTACAATATAAAATTATGGTGAGAAATAAAAAATATAATATTAAATTAAATCAGAATGAGTTAATCAAAATTAAACTATAGTTTCTATAGATTTTTTTGTTTTGAAAAGTTAACATAATTTTCTTCTGGGGGTATTAAAGCAATATCTAAATATATTTATTTATTTTGAAAAGTTAAGATCATATTCGTAAATAAGTTTATTTTATTTATTTGAAAATATTTATAAATAAATGTAATTAATGGCTTATTTATAGAATACAATTTTAATTTCTGCAACCAGTCAGAATTTCAGCATTGATATTGAATTTTAAAATTGAGAATCTATTAAAGAGTTTTTTTTATAGTTTCTTGAAATTATTTGTTTACAGTGCCAGACTGCAGAGCATTCTTCGGGTCTGCATAAATCGACGACCAAGTGAAGCAAAAACAGAAAAAATATTAATTTGAGCGAGCTGAAAGTTAGTCGGAATTTGCTTCGGTAAATGCATAAAGTTCTTGTCGACAGCAGCCAATTACTGCAATGTATTCCCAGCTAGGACAGACGGCGCAGTCAGGACCTTCAGGACACAATCACAATCACAATCACAGTAACAGTTGAAGTCAGAGGCAGAGTAATCGTTACAGTTGCGGTCTCCTGCGCGCTAGACGTGTATTTGCATTTGTAGCCTTTGGAGCTTGTTGTCTGGTTATCAACACACTTCCGGAACTTAATGGCCTGAATCCTTTTGCTGCTTTATTCGAGTTTACGGGCTCAGCTCGGCCAGCTTTGCCTGTTTTCCATTTTTGCCAGGATACTTGTGAAATGCATTGGCCCGTCATAATTCCATTGCCATTGCTTGTAGTTTTATTTTTACACATTTCTATTTTTGTAATTATTTTGGATCGTATTGTTGCTCGTATATCTTGCACTCTCTCTCTCTAAATCATTTGCCGCACTGACTTTGAATTATGGAAAATTGGCGAATTTACGACGCTGCCAAGATTGAACCCGGACGATGGGGTTTTGGCAAACCAAATTGAGTAGTTGGGTTCTTGGCATTTATTTTTCCCCCATCGCTGGCATTGTTCGCATTGTTTGCATTGCTTTGTGTGTTCTTCTATTTACTTGGCGCAATTTACACGCTTTGTTTTTAATGCGCTTTTGATGAAGCCATCATGTCACATTACATCAAAAAATAACATCAACAGCAGGCAGCAAGCAGCTGGCAGCTGGCAGTGGAGGGTGTTAACCCAACACAAGTATGTATATACCATATACAATGTATATATAGTATTCATACGATATGCGATGTATGGAGCCCAAGCACACACAATAAGAAGACAATAAAAGGCGACCAAATCTCCAGGCAGTCATCCCGTCTATCCCGTCATTTAGCAAGCACAAATCTCATAAACACTTTCCTTCGCTGGCTTTCGTGTGCACAAATTGAAATCTGGTTAGGCACAAGGGTGTTACACCCTCCCACCTTCCGCCTTTCACCCCTCCTTACTCGTCACTCGTCTCTCCAAGGGTAACTGGACAAAACAAACATTGGCGAGCGGACAAAAGCAAAAGCGTTTTGGGACATTCATGAGCAGTTCATGTGTGCAAATCAAAGCGAGCAAGTGGAAAATGGAATGGGGGGTTGGGGGGGGAAACAAGGGGACAAACATGATAAGCAGCAGCAGCAGAAGAGAAACAGGCGGCTGGGGGAAAACACACACAACACAAGCCGGAACAGATCGAATGATTGGACTCGCCATACACATAGTACTCTCAGTTTATTAGCATGATGTGTTTAGCCCTGAAGCGACGTTGTTTGGCCAGCAAAAGAGATTCATGGGCTCGTGGTTATCCCTTTAACATATTGCCCGGTCCAATGGGTCCATGGGGTGTCATTGATCTGTATCGCATTTGAAGTATTATACTTATTAGCAAAAACTACTTGTTCTACAATATATAATATATTTGGCACTAGCTTTTCTGCTTACCTATACTTTAAGCAAATTGTAATGAGATTCACTATTCATTAATTCTAATAATAAAACAGGCAGTTCAATTTAAATTATTGCAAACTATTTCAATCACTATAAAATTAGACTTTCAGAAATAACAATATTTTTAAACTAAAATTAAATAAATAATATCGTCCGTGACATTTAAGATCAATGAATTATTATATTAATGAAGCCCAATCAATGAAAATCGAATATGAATACAATTTTCTTTAATATTAATATATTCAAAATTCCAAACAACAGATAAAATTATAAATAATATCTGAAATTTGTGGCTTACCAAAAGTCTAATTATTAATCAAAATTATTAAAGAATGTCTATCAAACATTATTAGCTGCCTCATTTCTATAAAATATAAAATCTCCTGTATATATGTATATTATCATTGGCCGGATTTTAAATTCAAAATATGGGCAAATAAAAATAAAATGTTTTGTCTAGATTGGCTTAGCAAATTATTAAAATAAATAGAACAAGTTAATCAAAAGAAATACTTAGAGTTATGTGAAAGGCACTTAAGATCCTGAGAACATATTCAACTGAACTGCAACCAACACACATATTTCGCCAACAACAAATTGGGCTGTTGAAGAGGGAGAACTTGAAATAAGGATTTATTGATCATTAGCTCAACTAGCAAATGTGTCTCCCTGAGGAGGTCGACGTCTTCAGATTGCATTCAATGCAGGGGAAGGATGAAGCATAAAGAATGAAGGCAATTCAAACACTCACTCATTGTCAATGGACTGCGAGTAGTTGACTGCTCTTTTTTAATAGTGCTGCCTCAGCAACAACAACAACAACAACAATAGATAAATGCCATGGGCAATGTGTCATGCTTGTTGATTTGTAAGGATGCAATGCTGCCCGCCGCGTTGTCAATTGTATTGACCGGAAAATCATAAAGCTCTTTGTGTCCAGCATCGAGTTCGGGTCAAGAGAGTGAAAGAGAGTGAAAGAGATAAAGAGAGGAAGTCAAATGGAAGCAGCCGCGTCATGCCATTGGATCGAACTCATCTCATGGTCCCTGCTCATTTTATGTTCCATCATCATCTGCAGTGCTGCTGCTGCTTCAGGCCGTAGTATCTGCGTTTTGTTCGAACCGGAAATGTTGCCCAGCTCATTCAATCTTTGTCTGTTGCTCTTCCATTTTCTATTACATGATTATAATCCTTTTTAATTTTGTTTTTTTTTTTGTAAAATCTCTGGGCTTGTTTCCGCCGCAGAAAGTTCTTCTTTATTATGGAAAACTGTTTATAAGTTGACAAGCAGTAAACAGGATTTGCTCAGCGACGCTATCGGAAATGCCAAGAATTTTCCGACTTTTCTAACTTGTCCACCAAAAAAGGGGTCGCTGATCGAAAAATTAACATTCAACTATGACAGGAAGTCAACTTCCATCTAGCCACCAGTATGTAGGTGTATGTGTGTGTCGACTTCTGGTCTGGTTTTTCGGAAACTGGAACAAGTGCTTCATATACGAGTATTATGACACATTGATTTTTAAGGCCAACTGTCGTATATTGTTTTGTGGTAGTTTTTTGTCACTAGAAATTTAAAAAACGTATGAGAATGAATTTAGTCAAAGTAAAATGATTCTAAGTCCTGTGTTTATCTATTACAAATATATGTACATTTGGTTAGAAAAGGAATAATTTAAATTTAATTATTTAATATGTCTAACGACGTTTATTATAGATAAACTTACTCAAAGTAAGCATCTATGACTGTTCATCGTATATTCTTGTATTTGAATATATCTATTGTGGTTTTACTGGCAATCGAAATGAAATAAGTAGGGAATTAAACATTTATATATTTATATTACATTTATTGATAGTTGGTTATTTAAAGAAAACTTATTTTTATTTTAGTCGATTACTTATATAACGCAGTTTATATGTTCAAACCAGCTATATCGACTTAAGTTTTTAAATGAATATGTTTGGTTAAAAATGTTATTTTCTAAATATATGTTTATTAAGAAAATATGTTGCATTAAATAACATATACACAAATAATACAAAAAATAATATAAATAAACAAGCTGTTTTATAGCCCAAAATATAAATTAATTATTTAATTATCTATTTATAAATCTATGTACACAAATTAAAATACAAACAAAATAAATGTATGCAAATAATTTCATTCCAAAAGTATTGCACTGAAATATATATTTCAAAACAAGAAATTTAAATAAATAATATAAGTACAAATAATACAAAACTAAATAAGTATAAGCAAACTGTCATAGAACATATGTAAATTGAATATTTTAGTTTTCAATAGAGCAAAATTTAATAAAATCATAAATTAATTATTACAAATATATAAATACCATAAGCTGAAGAAGGAACTTCAGCTTTTTGGAGAGAGTATTACTTGAACGATTATACAGGAGCTTGGTCGAGGAAATGACCCATAAATGACAGCGCCCATACGAAATGACACGCACACAAAACGATTCTACCCACAATTGAAAAAGGGAACCACCACAGCACACCACAGCACCACACGTATGGGAGTTGGACAGTGGGCCAGTGGAAGGGCGAAAAGCATATGGCATGGCGCTTATCCATTTATGAGTGCACATTAGCCATTATATTATAGTATGCTGCCGTTATGATTTACGCCCAGCCCAAGGAGTAAGTGAATCCAGCGAAAGCCCCATCCATCTGTCCTTATGAGGCGACCGTCGAGCGTCGTCCGGTAAGTGCCATCGTTGTGCAGTTGAGTGGAAACTATAGATAATATATTTATAGTTTTGCAGCGTTGTGAGGTGCAAGCATTGTCTCTAGTCTCTGGTCGCTCTGCTCGACTATTTTGTATATTAAAATGTTGGTTCATTGAAATTTATTTGTCTATTTCTTGATTTATGACTTGGCATTTCTTTTATTTTTGCAGCGGACTCGCAATTTCCAACTGGTCAGCTTTGTCTGCTGGTCAACAAATGATGCGTCAGCATTCGTATCATGCCACGACATGTGCCACACATTAAAAGATACTCTCACATTTATGCTCACTTCACAACTTGCCCCACTGCCCCGCACCACGCAGAAGGGTAATCGCTTAATTGACAGTATCTCCGTGAAAGCAGAAGGTTGACGGTGGACCAGGGATCAAACTAGCACCTGAAGTTTGGCCGATTCGTGCTGCGGACAGCCATGAGCAGATTTGCAGATACAAAACCCAAACGGACAAAGAGTTAAGGCCGCAAACAGCTGCTTAAATTAATTCCACATCGAAGCCAATCCCATTTTATTACTTTACTATATGTCTGCAGAAATTGATTTACATTAACAGAAAACTAAAAATTTTAATAAATCACATATGATACAAATAAGAAGGCATTTAAATGGTGTCTTGATTTCTCATTTATAACTGTTGCTAAATTTTGTTTATATTTGTATTGTGATTATTTTGTAAAGTATTCGATATTATAAAATAATCTGAAAATAGAAAAGCAAGAAAAAATATTATAAATTCTAATAATTCTCCTCGTTAGGAAAAAGACAGAAACATATGTATATATATTTAAATCAGGAAAATTGCATTATTTTTATTTCCGGAAATATTGTTCCTAATGTTTTTCTTCTTTCTTCAAATACTTTGAATATTTAAATATACTTAAGATTGAAATCATGTATTATAACAGGCATTCAATAAAAACATTAAATTAATTATAATAGTGTTAATACCAACAAAATATCACAACGATATAAAACGATATTAGACACATTCTCAAATAAAATTACTCAATGTGCAAAAAAACAAATGAACTGTTAAACATAATAAACTGAAATTTGTAGAAAAGCTTCGAGTTAGCATTTATTAAGTCCTGGGATAACCGATCCTATAGCAGCACATTTGTTTTGTTGCTCATCTCTGTAGCTCTCAGCTCTCAGCTTCTTGCTGCTGCTCTTATTCCTACGTTGGCCAGTTTAACTTGCCGCACGGCCAACAAATGGTGGCAGCAACAAAAACTTGCCGACACTCATTAGCCTTGAGTACATCAATCATCGGCTTGTTTTAATTTTAAAAAATCGCACGCTGTTCTCCGCGAGTCGTCGCCCAACCCTTGTACCTCTCGCTCTCACTCTCTCTCTCACTCTGTCGCTCTCGCTCTCTCTTTCTCTGCCATCCCTCGCCCCATTCCAGGGGGGTTGTGCGCACGTTTAAGCACTTAATTAAATGCCGCAGGCCACACGCCCCCCGTTGTGGGCGCCATCATCGTCGCCTGGAATCCCGCCCACTGTGCAGCATGTGCGGCATCTCTTTCTGGCACCAACTGTATCTGTATCTGTATATGTATCTGTATCTATACTCTGTCTCTCAGTAAACGTATCCGTGTGCGTGTGTTTCTATATCCTTGGGAAATTTTAGTGGGCACAAGGAAATTTTCGTATCATGTTTAAAGAGCGCCATTTTCTTTTGTACCGTTTGTTCAACTTATTTCACTTGAGTTCACTTTGTGTTTTGGGTTCGGGACTCGTGGTTTGGGGTTGCATTGAATGGGCTTGGGGTTGGGTTTCGTTTGCTTTCTCGCTTAAAATTCATTCAACTTGTGGTCTGGCAATTGGCCGAGGGGAAGTGGGAGTAGGCGTTGCTAACTGGGCTTATCTGTCGGCAGAAATGCTCATGTTGCGGACAAGATTGATCTGTTTAATAAGCAAAACCTTAAATTTTTGATTAAGAAAAGTGTAAACCTTTTTTAATTCGCTTTTATGCGCCTCACCATAAAAATATTTGCGCCCCTCTGCCGTGCATTTCATTATGAATACAAATTGTGAACTGGGCGTGGCATGAGACCAGGTGCTGGCATCGTCGTCATCATCAAAATTATGAATTTAACAATGAACTTTTATGATTGCGGAAGATGAGCCAAGTTCAAAGTAACCGCCGACAATGTTAATGAATTTTTATGTGAAATATGTGTGAGAAAAAATTAAGAATCAAGTGATAATACAGGTTCCTTTGACAGCTATTATGATATGCTAATTAAAACTAACAAGAAAGTACAAACTGTTCTTACCGTCGCAGCTTTTTTCATTCTGTTTAAATACATCCAACAAAATGAAATAAAAGTCACGGTTTGAATACATGAAGTTTTTAATGATTCCATTTATTTTGTTTACAGTATTTTTAGAATTCAATATAAAAATAGTTTGTTGTGTATAAATAAAGATAAAGATAATCATTGTTATTGTTTTCATTTCTGTTTTTGTTTTTTAATAAATATGCTAAAGCTAATCGACCATTCATTTTCTCTAGGTCTAAGTATATAAAATAAACTCTAAAATCAGCGTTTAATGCATTCAGATTTGGCCCAACTCTTTTCCCCCTTTCCCAACTGAATAATCCTGACAATACATATTTTGTATTTCGTATAGCTAAATATATATTTATGAGTAGGCAAAGTTGCACAGTAAAAAGAGAACAAAAAAGTAAAAAAAAACAAAAAAAATACCTATTACAGTCTAGGATTTAAAAGTTTTCATTATCTAGGCAAAGATTCGTGCCAAAAATAGTATTGCTCGGTGCCATGAAAATGCATTAATACGAGTAGATTGTTGCTGTGGTGTGGTAATAAATAGTTGCCAGCAATAAACGAAAAAAAAACAGGTGAAACGTAGAGAATATGTGGTGTGAACAAGAGAGAGAGAGAATAATGCATATACAAAAGCTACAGTTAGTCCAACTGAAGGTTGTCTCTGCGTCCATCTTACGTCTCAAAGTACTTGTAGATTGCTGTGATATAGGACATGATTTGTGTCCAATCGGGTCTCTCGATTTGACACATATCATTGATATTCTATGTACGAAACAAATAAATATTATTAGTATGACGGCGACAATTGAGTAGAGAATGTTTACTAACCAGGGTGGTGGTGATGCCCACAGATTCGGCGGCCGCAAAGGCGAGAGAAAAGTTGCGCCGCTTGTTATCCGGACTGAGAGTATCGTAGGGTATTCGATCCGGCAGATAGGAATGTAGAATGGCGCAAAATGCCAGGCCATCGTTCCACGATGAGCTGAAATTGGTGATGTCAATGTTGCGATAGCCAACCGTCTTATTTTGGCACCACTTGAGCAGAGCGTTCCGCTTCGAGCCGCCATTCTTGGCCAGCATATTGAGCGGATCCTTGCGCTCACCTGCCGCAAACAGATAATATATATTTGAGTTAATTGTTTCCATATCGTAGTTGTTCGCTTACCACTCAGAAAGGATTTTGAGACGTTGCCAAAACTAAGACTGCCCACGAGGGCGCTGCTGGGCGATTGTCCTCCCGGCGTTGTCAGACTGGGCGGCTGTTGCTGCTGCTGCAAGCTGGGCGTGTTTGGTGTGGAAGGCTGCAATGATGTTGCTGATGTTGATGATGCTGATGTCGCACTCGTTGTTGACTGCGTCGACAATTGCTGCTGCAGCTGTGGCTGCTGCGATACTTTGGTTGGATTAGCTGCGCTCGTTGCTGCTGATGCTGCGGTTGGTGGTGTGGTTGCAGCGGCAACTGTTGCTCCCACATTGTTGACATTCACATGCAGATTGCTGCTCTGCAGTACCGGCAAACGTAGCTGCAAGCGACAGACAATATTGAAAACATATTCACTTCAAAAGCGCTCTCTATTCAATGCTTACGCTCTCGTGCCAGTCACTGGATACGGGCAATATAATGGGCGTGTGGCCCGCTTCGGGCGTGCCGCTGTTCAAGCTGGACGTCGAGCTGTAATGAGATTCCGTCTCATCCGCTTTGCCCTGCTAATCGAGTGAGAAATGCATTCGTTACTTTGTTCGTAAATGTACAATAATTGCTGGAATTTAATATATAATAAAAACATACATATATACAAAAATAACAATTGAACAAAAATGTGATAAATAGCAGGTTCAACATATGTTCATATATCTTCTAGTCCCAGAAGTGCCGCGAATCAATTGGTTGAAGCTTGAAATTTCTTGTAGTAATATGTTTAATGGACGTTCCGTTTGTGGAAGTACCATTACAATTCTATTTGGGCAATCATATTTCGCGGTGATTTCACGATTTCTCCATGTAGGTTCTACATTTTTGTAAGGACTCTGCTTTGTATACTGGTTGCGCGATGACATCGGCAATGCTCTCATTTATTGGCATCCAACCCCATTCTGAACTTGTTGATTTTTCGCAAATTCCGCTTATGGGATTTGCCACGATTTTGATCAAGTCTACATTTACTATCTTGCTATCTGTAACACCTGGGTATTTTTGTGTCTTCAATTGACTTTAGTGTCTTCAATTGACTTTATTGTCTTCAAACACTCTTTGATTATGAGATTCCATCCAATTCCAGATTCCCATAAATCACCCATGAGACCCATGGTTTGTTGGTTAATTTCTTTTTCTGTTGTTTCGTTGTTCGGAACGTTTAACTGATTGAACATTTCACGAATATCTGCAACTAATGAATACCATTTAAAGACGTTGACCAGTCTGGCCCAATAATAAGCTTCTTTTTGAGAGAAGTGCCATTGCACTCGGCCGCTGCATCGAAGACTAATCGAATTTTACCGGGCTTACATGGGTTGATTACCACAGTTTTGGAAAGTTCGGAACATTATTGTTTGCTAAATGCACCGCGTAACCTTTACCCGAAAACTTCTGAATTTAGTTCTGAAAAGTCTTTGTCGTATGTTTGTCCCGCAGTAATTTTCATTAGTTTTTCAGAAAACTTAATAAAAATACTAAGAATATCGCTATTATTCAATAAATAACGCGTTCAAGTACAATGACTGAAAACAGTAAACTAATTATAGAGTGCAATAACTTACCGGCTTATTGTTCTCGATGCTCTCGATGAGCGTCTTCACAGAGAGTCGCGAATCTTGTCGACTGAAGCTGAGCTTGCTGCGTCGCGAGGCCATCTCCTGCTGCACAGTTGATAGCACCGATTGCTGTGTCTCCGTCTGCTGCAGTTCTGTGTGAGCCAAGACAAACCAAGACAATGTTATCACTTGAACATAATATAAATTATATATAGACACTTTACATTCTAATTTCTATGTGTCAAGTTATTGATTGACCTGCAGCTTCGCTCTAAAGTCATTTTGATATAAATATTTTGCTGTGTTGCTGATGTTGACTCATTTTAATATATATGTTAATTTAAGATAGAGTAGGACTATTTGTATTACACGCTCTTGCTATTCAGTATTTTGGAGCTATGCCTTCAGTCAGTTAGGAAAACTATTTTATTAGGAATGAACTTACGTTGCTTGGTCAACTTTTCGAGCTGCTGCTCGAGCAATCGGATCTTCTCCTTTTGCGTTTTGTTGTCCAGCACCAGCTGCTCGCGTGCGCTGAGCGCTTCAGTCTTGAAATCGTTGGCAACACGCACAGTCATCAGCAGATCGGCCTGAAACTGTTGCCACTCGTCGGCCTCCCGCTTGCGCAGCTGCGTCTCCTTATCGAGGCGAGATTCGCTGTCGCTCAAATGCAGCTGCGCATCGCTCAGATGTCGTTGCGTTTCGCTGAGCAACTGCTGCAGCTGCTGCTTGTCCTCCTGATGGCATTTGCACTGCACCTGCAGCTCGGCCACACGCTCCTCGAGCGTCTGGCAATCGCCAGTCAGCTTGTCGTTGTCCCGCTGCAGCTGCTCCAGCCGGAACTCCAGATGCGACACAGCGCATTTGGCATTGTTCTTGGCCACCTTGCACTCCTCGGTCAAGCCGTCGAGTTGTTCGCGCAACCGGCGCAATTCTGCCTGACTGCGCGACCATTGATCCTGCAGCTCGGCCAGCCGCTCCTCGAGCGCATCCTTTTCGCGACGCGCCGCATCGAGCACATCGCTCAGATCGGTTTTGTCGCCGCGCGCCAAATCCGCCTCCAGCTCCTCGATCTTGGAGCGCGCATTCTCCAGCAGCGTGCTCAGGCGACTGATCTCAATGGCCCGCTGTGAGATCTCGTCCTTGGCCAGCGACAGCTGAGCCTCGCTCTGCTTGCGCTCCGCGTTCGCGGCGTCCAGTTGGGAGTCGAGCAGCGCATTGCGCTCCCGTTGCCGCTGCTGCTCCAGCTGAACGGTGTCGCGGGACTGACGCAACTCGGCCAGCTCGCTGGTCAGCTCCTCCTGCTTGAGCAGCAGGGCTTCGCGCTCCTCCTGCGATGACTGGATCAGCTCGAGCAGCTTATTCTCCAGCAGCATCAGCTCCTGCATTGTGCTGCGATTTGTGCGCGACTCGTTGAGCTTCTCGGTTTGGCGGCACAGCGACTGGAATAGCACGTCCTTCTCCTCGGCGAGACGTTCGTTCTCGGTTTGGGTGTCGCTCAATTGGGTCTGGAGGTCGGCCAGCTCTTGCAGCGTCGCCTGCAGCTCCTCGTTGGTCGAATAGTGCGTCTCCTCCATCTGTATGATCTTGTCCTGCAGACACGCTACTGATATCTCACTGGACGACGAGTGTTTGTCCCAATCGGGCGTAAGACACGGCGTCCCATCATTAGTCGCTTCGTTTGCCTACACAACAAGAACGTGCCATCAATTAATTAATATGAGCAATAATAATTGTTTGTTTTGCACTTACTGTGGGCAATGCGATCGAGGCTGGCGCTGAGCTGTGCAACCGCTGCGAATCTTGGATAATCTGTTGCTTCTCCGCGTCCGACAGTGGCGAATTGACAACGTCCCGCAATCGATTGCGCAAAGATTCATTTTCATATTTCAGATTGCCGATTTCCATTTGTGTTTTCTCCTGTTGATTCTGTAAGTGCAATAATGAGAACAGTTCAGGTGAGCGCATTCTTTTCCCATATTTTTTGTTGTTGTTGTTGCTGCTGCAACATTTCTTTGTGTTATTGTTGCTTTTGTGTTGTGAACGACGCAAAAACAGCAACACTGCCTGCGAATTGTAAATGCCTATCTTTACATAGAATTACTGTTTAACTTCATTAGCTCACACCCCCAATTAAACAAATAATATTAAAAAAAAAAAAAAAAACAAGAAACTAATTAATTTGTAATGCGGTGTTTCAGGACTGGTTCAGGACAGTAACAAATATAATTTAAGTTGTAAAAACTAGAGAGAAAAAAGAGTATTTAGTTCTTTTTATAAAAATAACAATTAAATTATTTCCTTCTTGTTAAATAAGAGTTAATTGCTCATTTCTTTTGGTTGTAAAGTTTGTCCTTTATTTTATAATCAACTAATCAATTGTTTTTTGTTTTTTAATTTAATTTTGTAAATAAAAAGGATTCAATGATCAAATAAATGTCCGTGGTAACATATTTTCAATTAATTTGCAAATGTGCATATGTGTTTTAAGATCTAAATTTAATTTTAAAATAGGGATTTCAGTTAACTTGTACTTTTCCTCTCTGCTTACTGATTTTTAAATCCATTTTATATAGCTGATTTCGACATGCGGTATACCATATATCAAATATATCAGAAATGCATATTTGTACAGAGATTGTTGTAGTTTGACAATCGGACAGACATTAAATAAAATACTACAAAATAAATAAAGCGTGTACTTTAAATAAGCAATGCCAAAATAGCTAGAATATTAGTACATATTCAATTTGGCTTTAGGGCTGCTGCTGTTCTTCCAAGACAAGAGCTTTAAATAGTAATTATATCCAGTCGATCTTGATAGATACAGCAAAAATAAATGTATGTGCAGAGTTTTTATCGAGTTCACATTAAAATTTTGAAACTAGTTGGCTGTTAAACAGACGAACAGACGGACGGATGGAGGAACAGCTAATGAATAATTTATATTGTTCAGCAAATTGCAATTAAAGCAGCTTGTTCGCTTACTTTTAATGCACACTGTTGAGGTGGTCGCTGCGATCGAGCGACAATTGCAAATAAATGAGTGCAGTTTTTTTGTTGTCGTTTGTTTTTGTCGCATATAAGAGCATATTGAATATCAATAAATTGGTTAAAGTAACGAAGCGCAACGCCCCCAGCACGCCAGCAACAACAAGAGTAACAACAACAACAGTAACAGCAACAATAATAAATACAGTCAGAGCAACATCAATTGCGCTGAACAAATACACTAACGATATTAGACGACAATTGACAGTTTTTGCGGTTAAGTAAATGACTGATTGACTGACTGACTGACAAACTGATTAATCGATTGATTGATTGACAGACTCGACTATCTGTTTCTCAAGTGATTCAACTGCCTTTTTACCTGCATCTTGAGCAGATCACCCTTCAGTTTGGTCACCTCGCTTTGGTATGGCAGCAACTCCGTGACTCGCGTCTCCAGCTGCAATTGCTCGCGTCCCAAACGCTCCAGTTGCGAGTGCAACTCCTGCATTTTATTGTTAGCCTGCAATCAAAGATTGTATCACGTTAAGTTATTGCATATTGATGTGATTTTTTATACGCACCTCTAGCAGTTGTTGTTGCTGCTGTTCGTTGTTAATGAATTGCAGTTGTTGTTGTTGATGCTGCTGCTGCTGCTGCTGCTGCTGTTGTTGTTGCTGATAGCTGCTGGCCGCAACGGCAGCAACGGCAACGGCTGCTGCAGCGGCAGGAAACGCGTTGTTGCTGCCGCCGCTGCTGTTGTTGCTGCTGCTGTTGTTGCTGGCACTTGAGGCTGCTGCTGTTGTTGCTGCTGCCGCTAATTGCTGATAGAAATCAGCAGCGGCAGCGGCCGCAACGCCGCCATCTTGCAGTGCGGCCAATGCGCTGTTGTTGCTGCTGTTGTTGTTGTTGCTGTGACTGTTGCTGCTGTTGTTGGGCGCTGGCGCAGCTGCAATCGAAGTCATCGGTTGCTGTTGCGGTTGCTGTTGCTGCTGTGGCAATTGCTTTGGCTGCTTTTGTCCTTTGAATTTGGATTTCTTTTGCGGCAGCGTGTTGCTCAGCTGCTGTGGCGGCTGACGTTGCAACTGCTGTTGCTGCTGCTGCTGCTGTTGTTGTTGTGTTGTCAGCAACAACGCCGCCTCGTCACCCACATCGACACCACGTTCGTAGCTCGCCTCGTGATTTGAATAGAATTTTGTTGTCGTCGTTGTCGAGGTGTTCAGCTGTTGTTGTTGCTGCTGTTGTTGTTGCTGCTGTGGTTGCTGTTGCTCATGCGCCGTGTTGAGCGATGTGCTGGACTGCGACTTCTGTCGATTGTTGTTGGAATGCTGCTGCTGTTGCTTGTGCGTCGAGTTGTTGGAGGAGGCAGAACTCGAGGTTCCTTGTCCTCTGCGGAATAATGATTTTAATTTAATCATTGTGTGCAATTTGTTAACTTTGTTGTTGACAAAACGTAAATCATTAACATGCAACTTTGTCGTCGAGTTTTCTTCTCTTTTATTCGTATTTTATTATTGTTTTTTTTTTTGTTTAATTATTCGTTGCAATTTTCAGTTACTGCAACGTCGTCGTTCGTTTGTTTTGAATCGTTCTTAGAATTATTCGTTCTTCGCTTCTCGGAGCTGCTTAGGCTGTTATCACAAATCACCGCAAAATGTATCATTAACGTTAAATAAAAGACTTCTTGCTGCTGCTCGGCAGAGAAAGTCAAATTTCTGCGAGACATTTTCCCATTCGCAATGCAAGTGAAATAAAAACGAAGCAAACGATGAATGAAAGTTCAAAGCAGATGCTAATAAAACAACGCGCCTCTGTTGTCTTGTGTTGTGTTGTGTTGTGTTGCATGCCAACAACCAACCACAAACAAAAACAAAATAAAACTCGTTTTATGTTGTCGCTGACAATCGAATGCATTGTTGTTGCCACAAGAAGGCAGACAGCCAGAGAGAAAGAGAGAGAGAGAGCGAGAGAGAAGGGCGAGAGCTTGCTGGCTCGCTCGCTGCATTAACAGCGCGGTGCTCTGTTAACCAACATGAGAGTCGAGTTAACAGCGCGCAGCTGATAAAAATAAAAACAAAACAAACAGTATAGAAGAAAAGAATCACAGCACTGCCAACGCACACACACACTTCATTAAAATGCTGTTAAAAATAGTAATTGTAATTGAAACAGAGCTCGCAAATAACAGTTGACCGTTTCTTGCAGTCACCAAATAACAGTTCTTTGTGCATCACTTGTGGAAAAAGTCAGACACGAACCGTTCACGAGTGTCTCTTGAACGAATTATTGAAATGCAAAGGACAACAGCAAAAAACCGTCAACGTCAAGTGTCTAGTTTAAAAAGTCTCACATACAAATTTACATGTGTGTGTGCAGTTTGTTTTGTTGTGTTTGCTCATGTGGTTTTTGTTATTTCATTGTCATCATGTGGCTGGCGTATGGATTACTCATGCCTACAAATTGAGAACTTGAAATGTGCATTAAGACGATTGGAGGGGGAAGTACTGCTTAACAGTCATAAAGATAAACACACACACACGCATACGCATGCATATCATATGCCGCTTCTTCTTCTTCGTTGCCGTCTATGGCCGGCCGGCGCTGTTATTGAAGGTTGCCTGTCTGCGATCAGGTTGCGCCCTAGCAACGCATGTAAATGTTCGCGCTCTTTGCTGCGCATGACGTCACAACAGCTGCTAACTGGCGAAGCAAACGATCGTTGTTGGTCACTGTGATAAGAGGTTAACGTAAAATACCAAATGAATAAATTATACCAAAACTTGTTGGCATCATGATAATATGCCCAATTACATATCCAAGCAATTGTGACGTCACAGCGTACGCTACTTGGCAGCACCTTTTACATGATGATTCTCTTCCCACACACACAAACTACATTTTGTTTATCTTGTCTGTGTTTTTTAAAGGCTTTTAAGGCTGCGACATTTAAAAGGCAGCGCAAAAATAAAATAAAATAAACATGACATCATTGCACGCAAAGCAAATTTTGGCTTTTTTATGTCGCGCAATTTCGTTAATTACAAACCAAAAAAAGGTTTTATCTCTTTATCAGGTGCGTGGGCCATACATAGATATTTAACCATTTCACACGATATAATTTCGGTTTTTGGTTTATCTATTTTTTTTGCTAGATAAAGAACTCGGCTGGCTATTAGATAATTACATATTTTATTATCACGACCGAGAAATAAAAAGAAAAACAAATAAAGGTTGCGCGTGAACTCGTTTCGCATTTGAATGCTAATTGAAAAACAAATATACAACACGCGGCGTTTTGCAACACTGCACTAATGTTGCAGAAGGAGCGAGTGCAGGATGCAAGCATACACACACACACACATGCATAACTGTTGCTGCGGCAACAACAAAACTTAACAGCGCTGTAAGTGGGAGACGGGAGAGTAAATTAAATAAATGTAGAGAATGTCGTGCGTGTAAATTCACAGACAATACCAAAAAAAAAAACCAAGACACCAGCAGCACAGCAGCAGAGGCTTGAGCCGTCGCGACCGCTTAACAATGAATTGAACACGCACACACAAACACAAACACACACTGACAGCACACACACACTCACGCATTCACTGAGGTATTTTTATACGGGGGAGACACGTACACACGCCGCTCTAGCTTTCTCACTCACGCACACACACACTCTCGTTTAATTGTTTGCAGCCAGCAAAGGTATTTTTTGTATAGCTTTAATTTTTGCAACAATTTTATTTGCACACACATACACACACTGAACATACCGAACCGAGTGTAAGCCATTAAAGTACGACTACAAAAAAAAAGGGAAATAAAAGCAAACAAACAATCCGAGTGGAGAGAATAACAGCGCGCAACGAACGAAAAAAAAAAACAGAAAACAGAGCTAAGAAAACTGACAACAAAACGCGAACGCGACGCGACGCGCGTTTTCTGAACGAGCCAACTGTAAACTGTGTGACCGTAGTTTGCAAGCGCAAAATGTTTGCTGCGGCGCGCGCGCATGTTAACAACAGCGGTCTGTTATCAAGACCAACAACAGCGCATGCGTAGCACGTTGCCCAACACTGATGCTGCGAGTACGCTCAGCGTCTTTTTATAGCACTCAACAGCGATGTGGTGTATTTGACAATTTTAAAAAATGCAATTCATTTTTAATTGAAAAAATACCCATTTCATGGTAATTTATTTTGTGCAAAGAAAATTTTGCTGCTACTATTTTATGTATATTTTTGTCAGCTTATTAAGAGACTCGACACTATTTCAACAGCGCAATGGTGAATTTGTCAATCTCAAAATCATGGTAAAAATATACGTTTTTTTACATTTCATTTTAAAGATTTCCATTTCATTGAAGTTGTTCATTTTGTACTGATAAAAATCAGCAGAATATTTGGTAAAATTACTTTTCACCGGATTTGCATGCCAACTATACTTTTATGAAGTCATGCTTAAATATTTTAACAATTCTCTCACTCAACAGCGCTGTGGTGAATTTGACAATTTCAAAATTGTGTGAGCAAGTAGACTTTTCTTTTGTATTTTGTTTATGCCTCATTACAGTTTGTTGTCTGCAAATCATTATTCGATTATTACAAAAATTTTTAAAATGTATAATATTTATATATCTCATGGTAATCATTTGATTTGTCTGCATATGAATTAGATATAAATGAGGTCCGCCTTTAAGAACATGATGAACACCCAAAAGAATGAGACGCCCGTGGTTGAGGATATGTGCAACGTTACAGACGACGGTATGCAAGTTAACGATCTATTCGAGGGCGGACACAAGTTGAGTGCTCTCGAAAATATCGGATCGTCCCTGACAACGTTATGGAGTAATTGTGCCATCAATGGCATTCCGAGCAGAGAAAACCTTGAGAGCCAGGCCAGAGATGGCAAGTATTGGAAACTTACTTAATATTACTGAGAAATTTCTGATAAAATAATCTTTGGGCATTTCAGTGAAACTGAAGCCCAACATCGTTTCGAATGTTATTTCAGGCAATCAAAATGGTCAAGGTGCCGTCACGTAAGTTTCAAAATGTTTAATCTTAAAACGATCAACTGTCTTCTGTTTCATACACAGCGTTTACCTTTTACCTTTCGCAATTTAACCGGAACCCACCAAATCAACTTGAAACTGCGAAATCGATTATACGACATTTATAATACTATAGCAAAATTACCGATTAAATATCGCCGGTGATAAACAACAAAATTTCCAGTTTCCGGTTCATATTTTTATAAAATGAAACAACAAAAAGCACGGATTATAAAACAATAAAAATAAAGTGCAATGTTTTTAATACACTTCACTGAAGTGAGTTCAAGATATATTCCATTTCGAATACAAAAGAATCTATTTAAATTACCTATGAATATTTATGGATTGCAGTATTATATAAATGTACAAGAAAATGTATCGCATCACGCGTCACGTTCTGACATCGATAAGATCCATCAACGTCTGCTTTAATATCTTTCACTGATCTCGGCGATAATCGCTACAAATAAAATGTTTATTGTATTTTCTGTTTTTATGCCATTTCAAAAGCGATCTCAAAGCTGTCAATATGTTAATTAATTATCGACGCAGATTCGTTTCACTTTCTCCTCAATCTGCCAGATTCTTCAGCACCTTCAGAACATTGGAGGCAGCCCTCTCGCAAATGGCAGAACCGGCATCGGCAGCGTTGATGTATCGATTTCACAGCGTTTGTCGGATTAGCGACATGGGGTTAGCCTTGTGGTGGAAAGTCGGCTTGAACTTTTCCCAGGCGATAGGGCAATCAACCAAAGAAAGAATGCCTTAATAGATGACAGTTCAGTTTCAGTTTCTTTCGATGCTGTGATTCTTGGCAAGACAGACACGACAGCGATATAGGGACAGAGAGAGGTGGAGAGTCGATAGGCAATCGCCTCAGGTAGACAACCGGTAAATTACTTGGGTTCTTCATCTGATGTCTCTCTTCGTCTTTTCCTTTTCAGTTCAGTTCATTTCAGTTCGTCTCGTTTCTTTTCTATTTTTACCCGCTACCCAGAAGGGCAGAAGGGCATTATAATTTCGTGCCAGCCAAAAATATCATTAAGGAAGTTTTCATAGAATATATTCATGATCAGCTAGAAGAGTGGAAATTATATTGGCAATGCCGCCGTCTAATGAAATAACTTTCATTTTTATTTCACAATTTTTTAATTACAAACAAAAAAAGTTACTCTTTAAATAAAATATACAAAAAATGAACAAACAATTCGTATTTTTTATTTTTACAATGAAATTCGTAATCCTTTTAGTGCTTGATCTAATTAGAATTTTGTAGATCTAATTTTATTATGTCAAAATTTGCTCTTCAGTTTATTTATTTTCTTTTAATTTATTATATTTTGTTCTATTTCATTGAATTTTTCTATGAAGTCTAAAATTAACTTGAGGTAAACAGCTCAAAATTAGAAATAAATAAATGAGTCTTTGCAATAAGTTGATGTATAATATGATACAAAGACAGCGTCGAAGGTTTTTTTAACTTCTGTTCCCTCTAGATTTAGTATTGTACATAATATCTAAGTTAATACAAAAAACATTTAAAATGCAAGAACTGGAATATTAATATTGAGATCAACAAAACCCAAGCTAAATGGACTTGAATTGATCGCGTCTGTTTCAAATCAAAATTGGAGCTATTTAAATAGATAAATAAAAATGTTACAAAAACTGGATAATTGAAATTTCCCAATTTCCCAAAACTTATTTGTTGTATTTAGCGGGTATTTAACAGTCGAGCAAACTCGAGAGCAGCTTTCGTGCTTCTATTTTTGTTGTACAGCAGCTGATGCTGTGGTCCGGTAACTGCGATAGCTTCTGCTTCAGCTGCGTGAGCTTATCAAGCGGCCCACAGATAAACGAGCGAGACTGAGAGAGAGAGAGAGAGAGAGAGAGAGAGCGAGAGAGTGGGGTGAAAGAGAAGGAGATGGGGAGGTTGGTGGTTGCGGATTCCGGAACCGCAAAAGCCACAAACCGAGTCGGCTATTTGCGGTTTCTGCATTTCTTTGCTATTGTTTTCGTGTTTTTAATTCTACAAACGTCGCTGTTGTTCTTCTTTTTTTTATAGAATGTTTATTGTTTAGGTTTTGGTTTTGGTTATGGCCAGCTCGAGACGTCGACGCCGCCGTCGCTGGGGTCTATGACCATCTGATGAAACACAAACAGTCGGTTATCGCTGCGCTGTGCACAGCAGCGTGCGGTGATAACCACCGCATAAGGTGCTTGCCTCCAAAAACCCCCCCAGCCCGACTCGCGTCGCACTAACGGATCGCATTACGCCTGGCACCGGCTGCGACGGCACCTGAGAAACCCAGTGGGCAGTTAACTAGTCGAATAGTCGGACAGTCGGCTAACCAGCGAGCATGACATAAGTGTTTAAAAAACGAGTCAAGACAAGGAAGAAAGTCGCGCTGCAGCACAGCGAACTTCAAATACACTTGCTGACTGTTTGCTAAATAATATTTCATATACAGTCATGGAAAAAATAATAGAAACGCATTTTCTCAGTTTCTTCAACTTCATATTTTTATTGGAGAATCTAATCTTGGGTTCAAATTTTTAATTTTTCTTAAACATAAATATATCACTCTTCTATAATTAACAACAAAAAGATCAAATTTTGTATTCAGTTAATTATGATATTTAATTGAAATTCAATTTTGATTTTCGGCCTGGAAAAAATAATAGAAACGCTCACGTGTTTTGCTGAAATCTTTGGTAATTTTTGGTCAAATTCAAAATAAAATGTATTACTACAATTATTTCGTATAACAGAAATGTTAATATACCAGCTTTAGGTAAATCTTATCATTAAATTTTGACATTTAGTGTCAAAATGGGTCGTGCAGAGCATTGCACAGGTGTAAAGAGAAAAATAATACTTAGACTTAGAAATGAAGGCCAATCCATGACTCAAATTACAGATTTAATGGATTGTTACACAAAAAAAATGTTTTTTGCAATCCACTTCATAGAAAAATCAGAGAAACGGGCCCGGAAGTGAGCAACTTTGGAAAAATTTTTCAAGGGGGTTATATGAAAATCGAAAAAGGACCCACTCCTTTCATCAAAGGACTTCAAAAATTGGATGAAAACGATAGTAACTAATCGTTCTATACGTATTAGGCTTTTTGAGCGAAGTTTGAAGGTGCATTCATCCAGAAGAGACCAACACCTGACGCGCATAAACTTCGCCATTGCACAATATGGCCTCCACCGTGCCTAACGGTCTCAAAGTGTATTTAGAATCACAATCAGAATTTTTTGGGAGCCTAACTTAGGTTTGTCCGACATTTCCAAACATATTTATCTTTGTCCCGTCGGATTTTACGATATTTTTGCCGTTTTCGAGGTGCTTATGTTTCTTGCCAGTAAATATTCACCTGCCCATAAGCTTTATGGTCAGAAAAGGGTCTCTCTTTGATGCATGCGCCTTCAAACTTTGCTTAACAAGCTTATTACGTATAGAACAACTAGGAACTATCGTTTTCATCCAATTTTTGAAGTCCTTTGATGAAAGGAGTGGGTCCTTTTTCGATTTTCATATAACCCCCTTGAAAAATTTTTCCAAAGTTTCTCACTTCCGGCCCCATTTCTCTGATTTTCCTATGAAGTGGATTGCAGAAAACATATTCTTTTGGTAAAACTCTATTAGTTCTGTAATTTTTGCCATGGATTGACCCTCTTCTTTTAACCTGAGTATTATTTTCCTCTCTCCTCGAGTGCAATGTAATCCAAGACCCATTGCGACTATAATAACCAAATTCGATAATAATTTTCCATAAAAGTTGTAATATTTAGACTAAAGTTATTTGAATTTAGCGAAACAATGCTTTTTATTTTGTTTTTAAAGAAAAAAAAACGAAAATTTGAGCAAAACACGTGAGCGTTTCTATTATTTTTTCCAGGCCGAAAATCAAAATTGAATTTCAATTAACTATCATAATTAACTGAATACAAAATTTGATCTTTTTGTTGTTAATTATTGAAGAGTGATATATTTATGTTTAAGAAAAATTAAAAAGTTGAAATCAAGATTGGATTTTGCAATAAAAATATGAAGTTGAAGAAACTGAGAAAATGCGTTTCTATTATTTTTTCCATGACTGTATATGTATATAGAGCACAAATAGAGGAACGATCGATCCAACAAAATATTAATATATTCGCAAATATATACAGAGTTACCAACCAAGTTTCGTTTGGATAACTCTGAAATTGAGCGAGTTATTGGCATAGAAAGCGACGGACAGGCGGAAAGACGGACGAACGACCGCAGTGATCATGCAAATTTATAATACTCTCTGAAACCAGCGAACTTTAAGCGACTCCATGGGCATTCACTCGTGTGAGCTGCGAACTGTTTGTTTGTTTGTCGCTTTGTCGATTTGTTTACGCGTGTGTGTTGCGTGTGTTTGTTACGCTTTGGTGCGCCACCAATGCGCTACAATTCGAGGCATATGCAATTGGTTGCCAGCTTTGACGCATATATATATTCAATTATATATATATTCCAATTGTATTTATATAAATATGCCTACCAATATACACAATTGACACCATTTAATACATATAATATAAATATTGTAAAGAAAAATGATAAGCATAACATTATATTTGATTTCGATTCTATTCGTAAACATAAGAAAATCGTTTTGATAAATATGGCAATACATATAAAATATTTTGTTTCATAATTTCCTTTATGAGAGTTTACAGTCCTATAATGCTCGTTTTCAAAATCGTATACCCCAATTGTATTTGTAGAAATTTGCATCACCTTTGATACCGTTCAATATTATATAAATATTAAAAAGAAAAATAAAAAATGTTTGCAAGGTATTTTCTGTTCAAATGTTGCATGTTACATACATAGTTAACTGATCGTGAAGAATTGTATGTTATTCTTACAGCCAAATAGTTTTATTCGACTGATTGTCAACAGTTATCGATTTTAGAGGTATTTTCTATTGATATTATATAGTTTCATTGATCGTGAATTTTTTTGTTATGAATTTTATGTTATTCGTACAGTCAAATAGTTTGATTCAATATTTTGGTGATTATGAACTGTTATCGATTCCTTTGGCGAGGTGAATTCCAGCCCCATGGGAGGGTATCGCAAATTCACCTTGACTCTAACTCTCCCATGTCTCCCCCACACTCCGCAGAGTTGACAGGTCACATTCCCATTCCCATTCCATTCCCATTTTTATTTCGTTTTCGATGCCAATTCCCCCGATTCCCGTTCCCGTTTTCATGCTCGAGAAATATGCTTTGTTGACATGCGTGTGTGTGTGTGTGTGTGTGTTTATCGCACGCTTTGTTCGCATTTCTACCATATGCTAAACATTTCGCGGCGCTTTTTTTATGATTCGATTGTTCAAAGTCATTTTAATCCGTTTTCCTTTCGTTTCTCGAGCACAACAAAAAAAAAAACAGAAAAATACAAACGAGATACAAAATAAATTATTTTTAGAAAACGGTTTCATTTTTTTTCTTAAATAGAAACTAACGCTGTTATTGTTATTGTTGTTATTGTTGCATTTCTAAACTCGACTCATTTCTGTTGAAATTTATTCATTTCCATTGACTTTCTTGTTGTTGTTAATGATTTACGTTTTTGTTGTTGTTGTTGTTGTAACTGTCGCTGGCTTAGAAGCAGAAAGTGAAGTCGAAAATTTCACTCGAATTATATAATTAATGCGTTTTTAATTATCTCTGAAAACTCAATTTCGCCAGACAGCGAGACAGAGACAGCAAAAGGGTCAAAGACAGAGAAAGAAAGAGAGAAATTGTTTATAACTTACCCACTAGACAGATGCAGCAATAATAATCAATCAACGGTACACACACAAATACACGCACAAACTTTTCTGCCTCGTGTGTGTGCGTGTGTGTCTATGTGTGTTTGCAGCACTTGCACTTTGATGTTGTTGTTGTAATTTTGCCAACACACTTGAATGCCGTTAGACGAATGCGACAACGACGTTGTCCAACACTTGGCTATCAAACTGCACTTGAAATCAAATATATATGTATGTATTTATATTATAAACGAAATTAAACATAAAAAAAATATAATCACAGAAAAAAAAAATTAAACACATTTTCTTTTCTACACAGCTGCTGTTGCAGCAGCAGCGATTTCGACGTCGATGTCGACTGCGACGCGGGCAGCGCACGTTAATTGCATTAGAAATTCGTCTGCGTGTCGCGAATGAAGCCTTGCAAAACCAACAACAACAACAGCAACAATAATAAAAAGAATGCAACTAATTAGCAATTATTTGCAGCTAGAGCGACTTTTAAACATTTCTCCAATTAGACGAGAGAGCAAAAAAAGCAAATGCCATTTGTTGTTGTTGCTGCTGGTCCCGTTATTTCTTTCACACACAGACACTGACATTTACCCTGCGACGAAAGGAGAAGCAGGAGAAAGGAGGAGGAGGTTGATAGTCAATTAATATTCATTAAATAGATTTCGATGATGCTGCCAGTTGTTGTTGTTGTTCTTCTTCGTCTGAAACACGACCTACACAACACCAACAACAGCAACAAGAGCACTTAATAATTACACACAAACGCTCACATTGCAATCAATTCTTGTTCAGAGTCTATATTATTTTTATTATTATTCTTTCAATACGAGACGACAGCGCGGAACGTTAGCAGCCTTTGCTTTGCTTTGCTTTACTTGTTTGTTATGTTTGCTGCCAGCAGCAGCGGCGACGGCGGCGGCGGCGTCTGTTTCTGTTTGCCTTAGCGGCCCGGTGTGACCGTTGCCCACCAACGACAAAGTGGCCGGATTTAGTACTTTACTGTTTCACAAAATACCAAACAACCAGTATTTTTCGTAGTCTCATGTTTATTCACATACCCAAAAAAAAAAAAAAACAACAATATAACTTATTTATTTACAGCGCTTATTCCTTCACACGCTTGGCTTCGCTTGCGTCAAACGGCACCTCCTCCACCTTTGAGAAGCCGCTGATACGTATAATTTTGCCAGTGCCCTCCACATTCAGGTGCTTGGCGAATTGTTGAGCCGGCGATAGCGCTGCATCTTCGGGGGTTTTATAGCCATAGTATTTGGCCCAATCGTTGCGACCGGTGTACACCATGTAGCAGACGAGTCCGAATGCCTGCCATGCCAATATCGCGTATCCCACGCTGAGGCGACGCTTCCACAGCTCGGCCCGATTCTCCGGTATTGGGTTTGTGTGACGGCGCACAAAGCGCCGCAGCCATTTCATCTGAAACAAGGCCATTTTCGAGAATTTCTTATGTAAACAATTGACGGATCTCGTGTGTCTGGTAACGCGAACTTCAAAACCAAACAGCTGTTGGTTGTTAGTGATGAGCTGAACAACAACAAACAGCTGTTTGCCGTTGCAGATGAGCGACGCTTTCGGTGATGCCCAACTGGGAACAGTTTGCGGTGATTTTTGGAATCTTCCAGAAATCAAGTAGAAATTTATTAGGCAGTTAATAAAACGAATATGAAAAAAATTTGAAGAATATCGCAGGTACATCGCTATTCTGCCATTTCGTTCATACACACAAACTGTTCTTAAGCCAATTGGCAAGTGTCCGATTTTCGAAAAGGTGGCAACGCTGTGTTTGGGGCAAACAAACGGTGCTTCATAGAATGCAATGCAGTTTTTGTTATAACACAACACAAAAACTTCATTTTTGATTTACAATTTAGCCAGTGTAACGCGACAACTTGATGCAATTTGTGCGCAGCAAGCGATAGGCAAGTAAATGATGATGCAATTAACTTTGCAATTTTACTAGCCATTAAATCATAATAATCGTTTTCAACTTTTGTAGCAGAATTTTGAAGTCAATTGCTGCCAGACTGCAAGATGCCTACTGCGCAACAGACGCCGCAGCAGCCGCAACAGCAGCAACAACAACAACTTCATCACCAGCAGCAACAACAACAACTGACCAACGAGGACAACAATGGCGTCAACGAACTGAAGCTGGAGGATGAAAATATGCCAAACTTATCAACACTGTCACTGGACGAGCTGAAGCAGCTCGACAGGGATCCGGAATTCTTTGATGACTTCATCGAGGAAATGTCCGTGGTGCAGCATTTGAACGAGGAACTCGACTCCATGATGAATCAAGTGGAGACCATATCACGTAGGTTCAACAAAAAAACATATGTACATATATTTATTGCATATAAAATACATATTGTAAAATGCAGGGGAAAACGAGAGCAAAGGCTCACATCTGGTGGAGCTGAAGCGGCGGCTCAGCGATGATTACACGGCGCTGAAGACGCTGGGCGAAAAGTGTGACCAACTGAACAAGAAGTACTTGAAGAAATCGGAGGAATACGCGCCCCAGCACATCAGGGTAAATATTAGTGAACTCCAGCATAATGTCGATAATTGTGATCAAGAAACACTTAAGGAATACAAAGAGTGGAAGTGGAGTGGAGTGGTTTGATGGGATACTGATTGTGGGAAGTCCCATTGGTCTGTAATTGAGTCCAGAAAGACTGCCAGGTCCAGACTGAGAAGTTCTTCTAAGAAGGTTACAGAGAAGGTGGTCATTTTTGTCTCTACATAAAAAAAGGATAGATGAACCCAGAAAAAAAAATGCAACAAACGGACATTTGCTTATTAGAAGAAAAGCATTAATTTTTTGTTATTCAAAATGATTCGAAAATTAAAAAATTAATTTTAGAGGACGTTCTCTATTTCTTTGTCGCATCTAGGGCAGACGTCTGCGCGTCGGAGATAGTTGCATAAAATGATATATTTTAAATTAAAAGCATTGCACATAAGTGTAAAATATTACACAATTTCTTAGGCATCCTTTTTTTTATGTATATGACAAATTTCCAGTTAAATGCACAACCAAGATAACTTCATAAAATTTTATGAAAATAACAAATATTTCTGTGCAACCGTTTAGAATAAAAATTAAGACATTTTTTGTATTATGTGGATAATAATAAGTTTGTGATTTGCAGGAACTATTGCAAATTGCAGCATCCAATGCGGATGCTGATTGCGATCGGCATGTGGAGCATTTCCTAAATGGCAAAATCGACGTGCAAACATTTCTCAACACTTATCAGAGCTCGAAGAAGATTAGCGCAGAGCGCAAGGCCCGTGAAGAACGGCTTGGCACACAGTTGAGTGCACTAGAGCGTGCAGGCATCTAGATACGAGATGGACATGGACGGGATTAAGGATTATTATGGAGGCAACAATTCTCCTTTTGCTCCTTGTCGTTTTTGTGTTTTACCCCCCGATATGAGATGTTCTTCACAAAACCGCAATATGTAGTGATTAAGAATTAGCAATTTAACAGTGTAGAACAGCGCGCTAGTTATATATATATAATTAATGTAAAGAATAATAATACTATAATACTATGTATGTACATCTTAAGTCGATAGGGCAATCAAATTATGGTTTTTTTTTTATAATTGTATTTTACTATGGAATTTGTGTAATAACCAAACACCAACATTGTATTGTATTTAATTGTCGTTTGTTGTCGACGGCGACGGTCCAAAAAAAATTATTATTCAACCGAATGTATGCGTATGTACCAAGGAAATATAATGTGTATGACTTAAATATATGTATTTACAAAGATTCAAACATTTCCATCTGTCATTCGTTACAGATTTAAATTATTCCCAAACAGCTATCGGCGATCGATGACTTTGTTATCGATAGCAAATCAGGTACGCTTCGAGTGTGACCCTAACTTCAATTTTGGCTAACTGTGGCAACGCTGAAATCAATCAACGATCCCGCCATTTAATGCCGCTTCCCAAACGGCAGAACATTGCGGACGCTCTCGGAATTGTGGAGAAATCGGGTAAAGTGTATAAAACAACGACAATGTTTAAATGCAAGTTGTGTCGCAGTGACAAGGACGATGAGCTCTGGCTCGGCAGATTCTACATTCATCACCAGGGATATGCTGTTCACGAGAATTGCTTGGTAAGTGAAGCTGCGTCGCCAGCGGCGGCGGCATTCCAAGAATTCGCAAATATTAATTGTTGTTGTTTCCGCAGTATTTGAGCTCCAATTTGGTGCAACGCGGCACCGAAACTAATGGCATCTGCTGTTTCACCCTAGCCGACATCAACGCCGAAGCCAATCGCACAAGCCGTTTGGTAAGTTGCCGAATTGATTTCACCTGTTTATACCCGACAGTCGTCGAAATAAGGGTGTTTTACTTTAGTGCTACGTGACAGGCAGCAAGATTAGGTGTAAGGCCAACAGCTGTCACGGTATTCTCTTCTCCGTTGGTATAAATCACGGACTGCCATCATTATACAAAGTTTTAAAACAAGTTACAAAGTAATAATTACTTCACGAGTTTTATAAATTCGTTTAAAAATTATTAATCATTGGATTTGCAACAAATATATATTTTTGCGGTTCCTGGTTAAATATCTCCGAGACTAAATTAGCTAGAAACATGGTTAAGAATTCAAATCAAAATAATTAAAGCTGTTCCAAATGGTTTCTAAAATGTTAGCATAATGATCTCCGAGACTAAAACAGTTAAAGCCAGAAATGATCCTGAGACTTGGTTAAGAATTCTCCCCACAAGAATCGAAATAATTAAAGCTGAGAATAATCGCAATCTAAATGATTTCAGAAATGTTTCTACTGCCACCAACGTGGAGCGAATATCGGATGCTGCGGCCATCGATGCAAGAGATCCTTTCACACCTTATGCGGGCTGAAGAACGGAGCAGTGAATCAATACTGCCTGACATTCAAATCCTACTGCCACTCGCACATCGAAAAGCATAAGAATCGGCCCAGCTCAGATGAGAAATGTGTGATTTGCATGCAAATCGTTAAGGGAAAGAAATCATTTGATTTCACCAAATATATCTTCGGAGAGTGCTGCAAACAAGGCTGGTACCACAAGAGTTGTCTGCAGAAATATGCCAACTCGGCTGGTTACTTTTTCAAGTGTCCGCTGTGCAACGATGTCGAAAAGTTCAAGCGGATTTGCTTCTGGGGCATCACAGTTCCAAATCGGTGAGTTGCAATTCGTATTCAACAAATTCTATTGCGGTATTCATTGTAGACAAGTTTGGAGAGACATGTTCCTTATATATTGATATTGTCAGTAAGGTGCAAAGAATAAAGCAACGCCATAACTTGAGAATATAAAGCAAACAATTTGCAAAAACTGTTTGCGACCACTAAGGTGCGATTTTGCGAGATAATTACTGTAATTAGAGATAATAAAATAGACCTCAGGTGAAGTCTTCCCGCCGTCACTCACAATTCAGATTCTGCATACTTCGGCGGTGTTCTGTTTCGCCTGATCGGACTTATTTTTTGGATTATATTGACCTGACAGTCGACTATACGTCGTCACAGGGCCTTTCCAAATTGTTTTTAAATCCGAATACAAGCAAAGCTAATCGAATAATTGTTTTTCTTTTTTGCTAGCGATGCTTCCTGGGAAGACACAGATGCCTATGCCGATGAATTGCTCTTCATGTCAACGTGCACCGCCGCAATTTGTCACTTTGGCGACGATAGAGAATCGTCGGTGTTAAATTTGTTGTATTGCGAACTATGCGGAGGCAATCCAATGCATTTTGAATGCACAACACTCTCACATGATAATTATCGCTGCAATGACTGCATTGTGGTTGAATTAGAAGACGTGGCGCAACTGGATGACACATTGGAGTCTGTCAAAGATGAAGACTGTAATAGCGTTGAAAAAGTAAACGCGGTGCAACTGGATGACACATTGGATTCTGTCAAAAATGATGAAGATCAAATTGTGAAGGTCGAAAACACAGATTCGGATTCAGCGGTGGATGATGAGGAGATTTTTGCGATTCTCGCCAAGATAAGTGAGGAAAGGAAGCGTGCCGAGGCAGCAATAAGAGCAGAAACAGCAAGAATCAACGGCATCGCACCTTTACGTGAACGCAATCGTATAGCATTGTCTCCAATAATACCAGAGCGGAAGGAGTCTCGCGTTCACGCGCCCAACAATCATACGACAACTGACAAGAATGGGAATGAAAACAAGGACAATATTGTAGTGAAGCCGCCGTCATCTCCAAGTCGCTACGGATATGACAGTGATGGAGAGTTTGATCAAAGACTTTGCATACGCCAAGTTATTCAAGATGCGCGTGCCGCAGATATTGCGGAGAAAGATCGGCAGTTCATTTTAGGCCTATTAAATGATAACCTGGATGATGATTTACAGATTGCTATTGCGGTGTGCCGCTTGAAAGATGCCATATATGCTAAGAGCCAGAAAGATGCAATGCGATCAAATCAAACAGCAACAATCCCATCAAGTGAAAGCAAGGCGCAAATGCCTATAAAAGAAGAGCCGAAAGAGGTGCTGAGTCTCTGTGATCTCAAGATTGAGCAGCAGGAGGAGAACAATGGGAATATTGGATTGCCTGCTCAGCCGACAGCTACTCAAACCCATTCAGCTCCAGTAGTGGACACATCGAAAAAAACAAACACTCCGCAATCGTTGAAGCGTTGTGATGATCGACATGATGTGCCTGAGTCGGAGATTGCTTCGAAGCGCCAATCTCGTTTGCGCCACAGACGCCAAACAACTACTGTCGACGAACACGAGATAGAAGATGAGATCCGTCCAAAGCGATCGCGTGATCGTCCATCTCGATTGCGTCATAGACGCCTTACAGTCGCTGTGGAGAGATTGGAGAAGGAGAAGGATCAGCAACAGCAGCAGCGATCGCGTTCACCGGTGAAGGGCCGCGATGAAGGAAACAATGTGGCTCAGCTAACAACTGAAGATCGTGCAGCTCGATTGCGCAGTAGACGCAGACGCTCAACACTAAACCCGTAGATCGTCGCAGGTAACACCGATGTAACGGCCGCGTTCGCGAAGTATAATTAGAATATAGATAATGAAGATCTTTAGAATTAATTTGTTATTATTAACCTACTAACCAAGTTGAAAATGCATCACCTTTGTTCAAATGAATTGATATTCTATAGTTTTAAGGACACTCGTGTGAAATGGTCCAAATTCGTATTTTTTAGTTGTTGGTTAGTTTTACCCTAATGTAATAAATGGATTTCTTATTTTTTGGTTGCATATGTATGTTTCCTTTTGTGTGGCGCACGAAATTGCGTAGACATCAGTTAGAAAGGGACAGATGATGTGATTCCCAGAATATCTCGCTCTGATTTGTGTTAGTTTTTTTGAACCGATATCGTTATTGATATACCGATGTTTGGTATTTATTGGAAATACGACGAGGTATTATTTCTGTGGCATTATTGGGGTTTTTAAATAATATATGATACAAGAAAATGTTTATCACTCAAACACTCCAATTAGTTTAAAGTAAATTAACTGATTAATTCAAATTTTCCCAAACAAAAAATATCAGGTATAAATCATACGCAAAGCACAAGACCTCAGAAATTATCAATTGTAAATCGCCTTAAGCTTAAATCGAGAATGGGGATCCCCTTAAATTAAAAATCATGAAAAATTACCATGTCTATTAATTTTTTATTTGTATGGCAAGTTCGATTTAGTTACATAAACCATTAATTTACTTATATTTATTTAAATCAAACTAGAGGTAAGAGTTGCGGCCTTTTATTTTTATATAAATAAAAACAGAATATTATTTCACAATTTTTATATTAAAATATGAAAGGGTACATACAATTTTAGAAATATAATAAATATTGTAATAGGTGCAGTCACCGATTGCCTGCAAAATTAAAATTTTTACTTTATTTCTCTAAATAAATATGCATAGGCATCAATGCAATGACTGTGTCGTGGATGTTTGCAAATAATGTTTGAACTAATTTGTGGAGCAATGTAGTTCTTGATAGATGAACGTGGAACAGGTGAGGCTGTGGAACACGTTCACTCCGGTGTCAGTATATACTCGACTCGGAATTGCTCACTATATACTAGCATGCCCAGGGTTTTTGGTATTTATGCAATTAGTATTGTTCTTCTCGTTGAGATTCGGTCACACTGCATTCCATATATACGTGCGTTAGTAATAGTTTACTCATAATATGAATATTATTTAGGATTATGACTTTAATTAAGTTATTGCAAACAGTAAGCAGAGCAGGTGCGAAATAGCCCAAAATATAATTGCAACGCAAAGTGGCAAAGTGTGTGAGTGAACGACGAACGACACCGACGACGACGCCTAACAAAAAAACAGGCATAATCCGCTGGGCTTTGTGTGCGAGAAAGGGAGAGGGCGAGTGAGTAGGTGAAGCAGAAGGTGAAGGAGAAGGAGAGAGGACGACTTGCTAATTTATTGTGCGTGTGTGCGTGCGTGCGTCCGTTGTGTGTGTGTGAGTTGTGACATTATATTAATAAGCATTGTAATTGTAATATTTTCAACAACCAGAACAGTAAGCAAAAGTTCCACTGTGCTTCCAACAACAACAATAACAACATCAACTGTCTGACGTTTCATGCTTTGCTTGCCGCCTTCCCAAACGAAGCGCTGATAAAATTCATGCAAACCCAGCAGCAGAATTAAATAACAACAGCAGCAACAACAACTATAAACTCTACGTACAACAGCAGCAATAACAATAGGGAGCTTATCACACATACACATCCAAGCACCCGCAGCTTCAGCAGCAGCAGCAGCAGCAGAGAAGAACAACAGTTTATCATATTGTTTAAGCAACCGGCAGCAATAATCAGCATCGGGCAGCGCTGTGTGAGTGAGCGAGCACGCGATAGGCACACGCCAGTGTATGTGTGTGGGTGTGTCTGTGTGTGCGCGTACGTACGTATGTGTGGGAGCAAGACACAAACAAGCACGGCAAACAACAACACCGGCAGCAGCAACAACAATAACAACGGCAGCAGCAGCAGCAACAAGCAGTAACGAAATTTTTTGCATTGTTCACAACTTGGACGCCGATTAACAATAAATTAAAACAACAACTACAACAACTACAACAACAACAACAGCAGCAGCTCCAAAATGGCACGCCACTTTGATCATATGTTCAAGTTGCTTATAATTGGCGACAGCGGTAAGTGCAAATGCAAATACACACACACATACACACTTTGACAACACACATGTATGAATGTGAATGTGTGCATTTTTGCATGTTTTTTCCACCTGTCCAACAACAAAGACAGAACTGCAGCAACAACAACAGCTTCAAGAGCGTTATAAATAGCAACAAATCCTGAAGCGACAAAAAAGTGCATTGCTTGTGCTCAATTCAAAATATTGGGCCTTTTTATTTGCCATTGCGTTTGTTTTATTTGTTATGTGGTTGTGGTTTGTGTCTTTGCTAAGCACTGGCTGACGCGCATGCAGCGGTTTGTGTCTTAAATTAACTCAAACCAGAAATTCACACTCAAACTAATATTAGTTAATAGTTTAAAATAGTTAAAGCTGGCTAATTGTTCCCTTAAGTTTTACAAATCGGTTCTTTTTCGTCTCTGTCTCTCCCTTCACAAGTGAGTGGGGGAGGGGCAAAAAGTTTAGCCAGCTTAAGTCCAGGTTCTAGCTCGTGTCTTCGCTCAGCACTGGCTGAAGTACGTGTTACGGTTTGTGGCTTAACTTACCTCATGGTACAAATTCACATTTCAACTTATTTTAAACAGCTTCAAATAGCTGAAACTTTTAATAAACTGCATATATTACCGTATTATTTGCTCTCTCTTTCCGCCCAGCTCATTCGTAAACGTTTGTGGACAATTAGTTAAAATCGTTTAATTAATTTTCTCCATTAAATTGTATTTAAGCAGCACTCGTAGAGCTAGTTTGTTGCCAACTGCAATTGTAATTGGATAAATGCCATTTACCAAATAAATTCTAGGCATTTTAATTTTTTGGATAAACAATAAATAGTTGAACATATTGTTGAAACACTTGCACATTCCACACAAATTGCATGCAACACCCATCTGCCATCTCTCTTAAGCTTTCTCACTCACTATAAACGGTTTGTTTATTTTTTACAGGTGTGGGCAAATCATCGCTTCTCATACGGTTCTCAGATGACACATTCTCGGGCAGTTATATAACGACAATTGGCGTCGACTTTAAGATCCGCACTGTGGTCATCGATGGGCTGCGCGTCAAGCTGCAGATTTGGGATACCGCTGGCCAGGAACGTTTTCGCACCATAACCAGCACCTACTATCGAGGCACGCATGGCGTCATCATTGTGTACGATGTGACGAATGGCGACTCCTTTGCGAATGTGCGACGCTGGCTCGAGGAGATACAAAACAATTGCGATGTGGTCAACAAAGTATTAGGTGAGATTCGGCACTCTTTTAATTGTCAGAACATGCATTAATATGTGTTTATGCCATTTGTAGTGGGCAATAAGAACGATGATCCGGATCGAAAGGTGGTAATCACGGAGGATGCGGAACGATTTGCGCGACAAATGGATATTCAGCTGTTCGAGACATCCGCCAAAGATAACCTCAATGTGGAGGATATGTTTCTGTCGATAACGCGGCAGGTGTTGAGTCATAAGCTGCGCACCGCCTCCGATGAGCAGCAAAAGGATCGCATTGTTGTTAGCAACAAGAAGGGCAACAGGAAATCCAATAAATGTTGCAGTTGAAAGCGACGCCGTGGCAGCCGAATATTGATGAGAATATGTTGTGGTGGCGCGTAGTACAGGTTCATTTATGGCACACACACTGACACACACACTCCCCACACCACCCACATCTCCCCACACAGATAGACCAACATGTAGTTAACACACAGACACCAACACCAACACCAACACAAACACAAACACACGCATACACACAAGACAAATATTTTGTTTTTTTTTTGTTTTAATTTTTGTAATGCCTCAGAGCCGTAAAAGAGAAAAAGAAAATGTAAAGCGCAATTAATTGTATTTAGCAATTTATATACATATTATATACATACATAAATTCTATATGTATATATTTATTTGTGTATATATACATATATGTATCTCTATATACGTATGTCTATATATATTATACATAAATATACATAAAGATGGAAAAAACAAAAAAAAACAACAAATTGCATATTTATACAAGAATATATTTATATTTGAAACAGAAACAAAACAAACAAAATCGTATTTACAATATTATAAATAATACTATAATGATAACGATAATTGAAACAATAATTGCGATTATACGCAGCAGCTGAGAAAACGAGACAGAATGAACAAACATTATTACTATTATACGTTTATCATTTATCAATTTGTGAGTCAATCTATGAATGGCATTTTGTAAAACAAACTTCAAGGAAACTATTTTAAAGCATACTCGTGCATATGTCTTAACTCCATTACTGTTCCGAACTGAAACTGATATTTGCCACACAGTTTAGTTATCAAATCTTTTTGCGGGGCACTCAACTAATAGTATCGACCTTCAACTTCACTTTAGAGACTTTGGATCATTTTATATTTGACACCTCGTTTCATTTAACACTCATTTATGTTCAGCTTATCAATTATACTGTATGATTATTGTAATATTTTTTTGGTTTTTTTTTTTTTTTATTTTTGGGTTTGTAAATTGTTTTTTCAATGCCAATTAGATATGAAACTGAGATCAATGATTGTATATGATTGTATTTATATTGATAATAGACATTTAAATCGAAATCGTATACATATTTATTGTGTTTCAACACCAAATATAATTATTTAATGGCAGACTTTTAGAAAGTGCGGTTAATCCATAGTTAATTACTACCCATATATACATATATAATTTGATATACTCGCATATATGTATATATATATGTATATTCATACACATACCAACCGTATTGAGCATAATGAACGAGTATGAACGTTATAAAATAAAGCAACTAATTCAATTTTTAATGACCTCTTTCGCACCTTCAATTTATTCCAATCTTTGAGTGAGTAAGTATAGTCGACGTACAAGCAAAATGCAGTTTAATAATATCATTTATTTTTGCAGATTATATAGACTTGCAAGTGACTTTAATTGCGCACAATGGTCGTCCCCATAGGCCAGAATTAAAAAAATGTTAGCTCGAAATGTTTATGTTTTTTCCTATAGAGGATCTTTTTAAGAATAGCTGCTAAAGCTGCTAAATTTGTGTATTTATTTGTATTTTAAAAGGATCATTCAACAGTCGTAATCTTAAAGTTTTCATGCCAAAAATTTAGTAGTTCAATAATTGTTAAAAGTAGTTACTGAAAATCGTTCATACAAAATAATGAATACCTTCATAAAGTATGCAATAATCCAAAATGTGACAATATATGCAATGCACTTAAGTTGAAACAGTTAGAGCAAATACTATTATCTTGGATGCGCACTTATCGACAGTATATCGACTATATTTTATAGCTTTTTAAAATGTTGAGAAATATTTCATTTGTACCCCTTGGTAATATTGTATTTATGGACTACCATAATTTACCAGGAATTTGGATGACGCACAGCGACTCAGCGGCTCGCCCTCATTTATAGATTATATTATATGGCAGTTGAGAGTTTCATATCAGGAATAGGCGATTTGTTTGTAATAATGTTTATTTATTTTTATTCGTTTTACAATTTGTTTTAAGCGGTGTCAAAATGTCACTGGCGAATTAGGTGCATTTGATTAACAGTTTTTTTGTTGTTTAAATAGTAAAGCACTGAGAACTGAGAACTGAGTTGGAGTTGTGAGCTGTGAAGTGTGAAATTGTTGCGGCAGGCAGTGCGGCGTTTTGGGGGAAGGCGCTACTAACTTAGTGGTATTTGGCCACTGGGAAGAAGCGAGTCTGGCGGCACGAGACGAGCGCATCGCCCGACTGTCCGGCGGGGCAGCGGCAGACGGCCAGATGAGCCTTGGCCTCGCAGCTGGCGCCCGTGGCGCATTTGCCAATGCAAGGATCGACGCACTGATAGTTGATGCAAGCCCTGTGATCGGGACACTCGTTGTTGCTCAAGCACTCGCCCTGTAACAAGAAGATGAAGATTACTACATTTTTTGGAAATCGTAGATCATAAACGTGAACTTACGCGTGAGCAGTGGGAGAGAGGATTGCCAGTGTGACCTGGCAGGCAATTGCAGACGGGACGTTCGCGTCCAGTGTTGTCGTGACCGGGCACACAGATGGCATTGTTGCCGCACGGATTCGGGTTGCACAGATCCTCCTTGGTGAAGGGGCGACAGCGCACAAAGGGATCGCCGGTCATGTCGCGTGGACAGCTGCAGACCGGCGTCAGGCCGCGCAGATTGCAGTCGGCGCCAATGCCGCAGGCGTTATCACACGTATTCTTGCAGATGCCATAGAAACAGGCGGGACGACCGGCCGGACAATCGGAGTCGCCGTAACATTCGGGCCGGCACTCGGTGTACGGACTGCCAATATATCCCTTGGGGCACTCGCAGACCGCCCGATGATTGGCCACCGACTTGCAGTTGGCTCCAATGCCGCACTGGCCGCACGACGGGACGCACTTGTAGTTGCTGCACATGTCGCGTCCGCCGCAGTCGCCGTCCTGTTCGCACTCGTGGCGACAGCCGCTCAGCGGGTTGCCCAGATAGCCGTGGATGCAGGAGCAGGTTGGCACTCCGCTGATGATCTCGCATTTGGTGTTGACGCCGCACGGACTCGGGTGGCATTGTTCCTCTGAAACGATGGCGAATCGATGCACATATTGCAATTATTTACACTGAGTAATCCGCGTTCACATTATGTAGGATAAAGAAAAACTTCACTTCGAGACTGCCTGAGTTCTTAAGCTGAATAAAAAGACTGCGAAGCATATGGATAAATTATTCTGAATAAAAACTGTGAAGAAAACACTGCGAAGCATATGGATAAATTATTCTTAATAAAAACTGTGCCATTATATGCAACGCACAAATAATTTAAGAATTTATACAATTTTTTTAATGCAATTAAATGTAGTAGCAAAGTCTACATGAAATATTCTTTTAGGTCTGCATAAATAAAGGTGCGATTATGTGGTTTTCAAAATTCAATTAAAATGTAATACTTTTTTTTACTGTAATTTCTATAATATTTTATGCAATTATCTACGATATGCAACTAAATGTAGTTCCATTTATCGACTTTACTTATACTTAGGAAAAGACTAAAAAAAAATATTTTGTATGTCTGCATAGGTAAAAATTTCTGCAAATTGTATAATTTATATTTATGCCCGCTATGCATTTAATTGAAAAAATATATTATTTGCAATTTCTTATTCATAAATGCATAAGAACATTTAAATTTAGATTTTTAAAATAAAGAAGGCAACAAAATGTATTGGTTTTTCACTTTGTATTTTGAAAAAAAAATAAAAATAAATATTTTTAATTAATTTCTTGCTTCTTCCAATATGAAAATGCTGAGATTTCTATTTTCAAACTCAAAAACCTAAATTAATTTTATTAAGTAGAAATTTAGTATTTATAACAAAAAGTTCAAATGTGTTTTTAAAATTTATATCGTTGACTAAAATTCTTCAAATCATGTTAGTCGCCTCTAAACACGAGAATACTTCTTCTTTAAGATACGTTTCCAAACTTTTGAGGACGCCACCGCAAAGGGTATTAAATGTTTTGGCATAGAGCTTTCAGTTATCAATTTCATTGAGTGCATTTAAATAAATTTCCAATTTAAATGCAAATTCTTTCCAATATTGATTCATATGCATTGCAATTAGCATTTGGCTTAAGCCCATAAATTAAAGGCATAGAAATTTATATACGACGCTTGCAGCTGCCCAACGCCTACGCAAAAAGTGTGTGAGGGAGAGAGCACCGTATAAGGACATTGGAGACACCCATTTGCACTTGAATTCATGTCGCATATATACACATATTTATATGTATTTGTGTGGGTATGAGAGCGGGTCAGAGGGAGGCAATAAGTACGTAGTATTCATAATGTAAATTTCAAACAATAGGCAAAACAATGGAAATGAAATCAGAGATGGCAGAACTGAAGTGGACCCCGACATGGATGTGAATGTGGAGGAGTCGATTGCGTATCAAATTGACCAAATCTATAAATAAATATGAGCATTTAACATAACTGTCGTCGTTGAGTTGCTTTTAAGCATTGCGCAACTTTTGTCATGGTTACAAATACCAATTTCCAAAACTTGCCTCGATTATAATCATCATCATCATCAATGAAAGGAATCTGAAACAAGGATTGCTGCCGCTAAACCCCAAAGAAGCCTCGACAATTGTACGACAACCAAAAAAAAAGAAAAGAAATGAAAGCAAATTATAAGTAAAAATTATGCGCATAAATGAGCTTTGACTACTATTGTATTTGAACTGGAGCTGTAAGTGGAGCTGGAGCTGGAGGACTGGGGGACTGGCCAATGCTTTATTCGATGTATTCAGGGCTTTTTCAAATGGCACCGCCCAGCCACGCCCCCAATTATTTGCGTTTTGTTACTGCGCCCCCCAGTGCGTGTGAGGATAAGTGTTGCCCATGGAATATGGAGGGAGTCGAACCGGGTCCACTGCTGACTCCTGCGACCCAACAGCAAACCTGCACATGAATAACATGACCCCGCATAAATCACACAGCGACTGTGTCAAGCAACTAATTCTCCACTCCTGACACGTCGACTTCGGGATACTCTTCACCCCTTATTAATAGGTAGAATGTGATACAAATTGAATTTATAATTGTTATATAATGATTCCACTTGCATTCTTTGGTCTGACAATTATTTGTACTGATGGAAATCTAAGGGCTATGGAATTTATAAAATATATGATGAAATATACGATTATTATAGTATTATTGAAATTGGATTCATTTTTACATGAATTCTAATAGCTAATAATATGAATTATTAAAAAGAAAAAAAAATGTTTTACCACATGCCTATCTTAGATCTGAAGATACATTGCAACCAAGCTGGCAATTTTTAGGTTGTAGAATTTAAAAATGGAGAATAAACTAATTGATGTTGACATTATACAATTATTGAAATTGAATTCATATTTACATGCATTTAAATAGCTCACAATGTCAATAATATAAATAAATTGAATTGGTTTTTAATATGGCTATCATTGATCTAGATAGAAGGCATTTTAATAAACTGTATTTTGCAGTCACCATGGAAAAGACAAATGTATCTTATAGATAAATTGCATCCAAGTTAGCAACGAACTCATTGTCTTACTATATTTAATTATTATAACAATTATTTGTAGTGTGTTAAAAATTGAAAATGCAATACATGATTTTGATAAAAATATTACTGAAATTGAATTAATTTTTATATTAATTTTCATGTCAAACAAGATCAATAATATAAATTAATTTAATTAAATTTGTATATGCTTAGATCTAGATAGATCTTAAGTTTTTCTCCAGTCAATTTCAATAAACTGTATTTCGCAGTCACTATGGAAGAGCCAAATGTATCTTAATGATACAACGAACTTAAAAGCTGATATAATCGTGTATAGGGTATCGAGTCGACATTTCTGGTTTGCTTCGTTCGCTTTCGCCTTCGCCTACTTGGCCCGTCCTTGATCTTGACAATTACGAAACAAAATGCCAGCTAATTAGCATAAAATTACAAAGAGCAAGTGCGTTTTGTATTGGGCGTTCATCACACAGTTGTTCTTGTTATTGTTGTTGCTATTGTATAAATATTATGCACGCCAACCTACATAAAAAATAAAAAAAAGCTGAGTGAAGCGAACGCGGACCAGCCCGAAAATGACTTTTTTTGGTCAAAACCAGTCAATTGGCTATAAAGCGACAATAACAACTACAATACTAATAACACGTTTTTTGCGACTGATTTCGTAGAAGTGAGGCTCACTTTAGTTAATCACATTAAATTAAATATAGTACTATTTGCTAAAGGTAATTCATTGGCTCACATTCGAATTCGATCTGAATTTGATTAAATCAATTCGCTTACCTGGATCGTTGAGGTGGCAGGATGTGTAAGGATCTCCATTGTAGCCAGCTGGGCAGCTGCAGACGGCCACATGATTTCTGGCCTAAAAAACACACCGAAAAAAATATCATGTGTAACGTGATGGAAAGAGAAAAGCGAGCTGCAAACTTACGTCACAATTGGAACCGATGCCGCAGGCGCCGATACACGGATTAACGCAACGATTATCCTTGCACTGCAGGTCGCCACGGCATTCGACGTTGTCGAGGCATTCGCCGCGATTGCAGTGCGTAAGCGGATTACCGCTGAAGCCGGGCGGGCAGGAGCAGACCGGACGGCCGCCGGAGGCCTCCTGGCACACGGCATTCACGCCGCACGGATTGCCGCTGCAGCCATAGTTCTGGCCAGCTGTGGGACGCCCAGCCAGATGGTGGCAGGATAAACAAAACAAAACAAAAAAAAACAAAGGTGTGGCACAGTTGCATAAAGGTGTTTCGTGCGATTGCAATATACTAATTTCAGCTACACGGTTATATACAAAATACATATATACATCGGTGAGTTGGTGAGTTCATGATGTGTCTGTGTGCGTGTGAGTGTGATTAAGAATGCTTTAAACTCATATTAAGTGACTGCTTTAGTTAGCTCAACACGTGCTTTAATTTCGGCAGTGCTTTCGCACTACCCAAAGTGCTGATTACTGGGAAGGAGAAAAGTTCAGAGTGCCATTGCGGTTGCAGTTAGTCAGGAGTGTTGCTCGTAGAGAACAGTTGAGTGAAGTTGGAGGGGAGAACTGTATTGTTGTATGTTGTAAATACCACGTGTGTAGCCATTATCTTGATAGATCACGCGCTGCAGGGATCGGCCGTCGCCGTAGGTATAATACGTACGATATGAACAGTTGACACAACGCTTCTCTACTTTCTTGCCAATCGCACTGCCGATGGCCAGCAGCAGCACTGCCACGCCCAGGAGCCGCTGATGCTGCAAGAACTGTTCAAGAAAACGCAGAGAAAATAAACAAAACAATTAATTATATATCAATTGTATAAAAATAAATAATTTCTCGAAAATTATTACTTTGCTTGTAAAGTAAAATAATGTGAGAAACATCAATTGAATATAAATTGTCAAAACAGATGTCTTAATTTTATTTAGGAAAAAAATATATATTTGTATTTATCAATTTTATATAAATTGAAAGCGCAGATATCTCAATTGATTTTTCGAAAATTATTATTTGGTTTGTAAAGTAAAAGAAATACAAAATATCAATTGTATAAAAATTGTCAAAGCAGATGACTTAATGTAATTTACGAAAAAAATATATATACTATATTTGCATATATCCATTCCATAGAAAATGTTATGCTTAGATATCTCAATTGATTGTCGAAAATTGTATTAAATTAAAATAAAAAATATCAATTATTATATAAATAAATTGTAAAAGCAGAGACTCAAATTATTTTACGAAAATTATTATAATTTTTTTTTTTTGTAAAAATATTAATTGTATAAGAGTTGTCAATTCTGTTGTAAAGTAAATTTGAAAAAGTAAATAAAAAGGAAATGTATTAATTGTATATACATTGAAAGAGCAGATGTCTCTGTTTATGTCACTAAAATTGTTATTTTGTTTTTATGAAGTAAATTACTTTAACAAATATTTCAATTACCAATTATATTTTAAAGTCATAAAAATTGAGTATTAGATGTATCAGAGTTTTTTTTACTACAAAATAAATATTTGTATATTCAAGAGAAGACTAACTTTAACGCTCATCTTGAAATCTTTAATTAATGATATTTTTTTGTCATGTAAATAAAAATAAGAAATATAAATACAACCAATCACAAAACGATAACCTGATCAAATGAGAGATACCCAAGTTAAGAGGAATAATTTGAACACTCATATTAAAAGCATTGGATACAAGTTAGAACGAATTCTGTGTTTAGAAAAATTCCAAGAATTGTAAAAATATATCTTTATATTGAATTTCGACTTCAAAGTGTTTACAATCGAAAGCAAAACAATGATATCATATTGAATTAACCTGATATGCACACAAATGAAACGAACACTCGCCACTAAGCGATGCATTTTATGGCCAATCAACCAGAAATTAGTTTACATAAAGTTCACTTTACTCTTGAGAATACAGTGTGTCATAGAATTACTTGGAAGGCACAGCAACAAAACAAAAGTGAGCAAAAAATTCTGAAATCATAAATAAACAAATAAGTTTGTCGTCATCGACAGGCGCCATCGTCATCAATATTGTCATCGCATTAAGTGTTACGACTGTTTCCGGTGAGCGCTAAATATTCGATTTAGTTGCGCTACTTAATTAAGATTGCCTTACCAAATTTGGTAGCACTGGGCTGGATGGCTTTATTGCTCTCTGGCCCACATAGAAATCTCGTTGGAGATAGACGATCGTATTGTTTGCGGATGACACATAACGAGATATTTGAAGGCAACTTGTTATTGCCACTTCTTGGCAGGTTCGATTTCAGCTCGAACGAAAATGAATCAAAATTCCGCAAAATTATGCAAATTAGCTGCTGAATTGGCTGAATGTTTGTGGCCCAAAAAGGCAGCCTAAAATTCATTTAGTCGCACTTGATCAGATCAAAGTAAGACAGCAGCAGCTGCTCTTCAGCTATACAAGGTCAATGCAAATGGAATGGAATGATCAAAATTATGACTCCAGTATCAGTAATCGCAGAGACTATGATTAATCATTTCCATAATTCTAGCTTATTATTTTAGTGGAATTCCCCAGATGGAGTTGACATTTGTGTGGTCTTTAAATCTCTGAGTTAATGGGGCAACAATATCCAAAGAGTTATTTAGTAAGTCGTGACTATATATCATATACGAACTTGCAAGTTCATTGGCTATTTGAAAATTTTTTGAATATAAATTAATTGATTTGATTCTTAAGAATCAATTAGCAAAGATAAACGATTTAAAAATTTTCAGAATTACAAAAAGTTATTGAAATTTGCTTATTTATTATTACGTTGATTAATATGCATTACCACATTTTCTGTTATATTCTGCGATTCTGTCTGACATATATATAGTCCTTTGACTTTTAGTCGTATCTTATTAAAAACTTAACATACAAAAATAAGTATCCTCAACTTCTTAATGCAAATTCAAAATATGTATTTTATTATATCACATTGAATTGTTCAATTTGTAATATCAGCTTCTAAAACTTTTCTAGTCTAGCGTAAATTCTTTAGAAGATTCTTCTTGTGAAAGTTCAAGATATAACTTTTGATGTTCAATATTCATGACTGTGGTTATTTTTGTTGTAAGTTTGTCAGTTTTATTGTCCATTTAATGGGTCTGATTCATTGGCGAAGCCAAGTGCCGGAAGCAAACACTTCAAACAAAACTCAAATTGAAGGAATTTCCAGTGACGCCGACGCTTCACTTTGTTTTTTTCTTATTTATATTTATTGCGTTTATTTAGTTTGAATATTCGTCTCACGTAACGTATTTAAATCATGTTTTTTTTTTGTTGTTGAATTTTGCATTTTCATGTCTAGGTTTTTGTTTGTAAAATATCGAATAAAACAGTTTGCTTTTCTTTTTGTTTTTGATTGGTTTCAAGAGTTTTGTTTACATTGAATAGTTGCTCACTTGAATGCACTCACCATTTTCTTCGTAACAACAACAAAAAAGCACAAAACAAGAAAAAAAAAAAGGAGTTGAATATGTAATGGATATTTGATTTGTTTATAAGTAGTTTTCTTGATTTAAATTATATGCCACTTGAAGCGTTCGATTTGAACTAAAGCGGCTTCTAGACGGACTTGCGCTATTTATAAGCCTGTCCACGTCCGTATCTCAGTATCTGTCTCAAAAACAAAAAAAAAAAACAGAAAAAAAGGTCGTTGAGAACAGCTGAGAAGTGAGACAATACACGTACAAACCCAACCAACACGTTGGCGTCATCATCACCAGAGAGTTTTGAGTCGAGTCTCAGTTTTCGTCTAAGTTGACTTGACAAACTTGGCAGTGTTTGTCAGTCGGAACTGCTTTTTGTTGTTGTTGTTGTTGTTGTTGTTGTCGTTTGTCGCTGTGCTTTATTTGATTTCAGTTAAAAGTCATTTACTGTTTCTTTGCTTTGCCTTACATTCAGTCATTCATTCACTCATTTATTCATTCATTCATACATTCTGCCGCACAGCGCCCAGCTTAGCCATCAGGTTATTTATATTCGCGTACTTGACAACTTGCTTTTGGTATATGAGGGTTCTCTTATGCGTAGGCGTCATATTTTAATGTGTTATTGTTTGTGCGCTATTCAATGACATTACTATCTGCGATATTCGCTCTCTACATACCCTTTTTATTCACAATTCTAATTATAAAACCATTTCATTGAATTAGTATACTAAACTATTAATAGTTTAGCTTGTACCACCAAAATTGATTTAGGTAAATTAATTGCATAGCAACTACAGTTAACGTGACATTTTCAATTCATGTATTTCGTCTCTTTAAATAAATAAAAGCAAACATTTGGTTTAATTAGAGTAATTTACAATTTACTATATTACCTACTTGTAGCACTAAAATGAATTTAGATAAATAAATAAATAACATAGAAACTATATTAAATGCTAAATACAAATAAAAATTAAAATAAATTATTGGCTTAATTAGAGTTTTTTAGAACTTATTATTTACCTACTTGTAGGTATAAATAAATAAATAAACAACATAGAAACTACAGTTAACATTAAATTTATATTACATATATTCAATCTCTTTCAAAAAATAAATGAAAATATTTGGTTCAATTTGAGTAATTTACAATTTATTATTTTCCTACTTGTGGCTCTGAAATGAGTTTAGATAAATAAAAACTATATCAAATATTCAAAATAATATTAATATTTAATATGAATAAATATTAAAAAGAAAAAAACTATTGGTTTACTTTGAGTAATTTACAATTTATTTATTATCTACTTATTGAGTATGCAACTTTTATTAAGCGAATTAATTATGACAAAATTGTCTGAGTTTCTTGGCAGTCAGTAACAATAGGCAATTTTCTTAATTTCTTAATAATTTCTATTTGTTATTACAATAAAAAAGTATCAAATATCTGTGGCTCAGACACATGAAACCCGCTTATGGAATTTGCAAATTGCTTGAGGGGTATAACAACAAAAGGTGAATATAATTTATAATCGCGAGATGCTTTTAAACAAATTGCCATTCTGTGCTCTTTCTCTCTCTCTCTGAGAGACGAATCATTATTTAATTTGGTGTTTATCGATGATGGAGATGTATAGTAGATACTAAATCAGATATCTCTCTTCGATCGATTGTTGATCACCGATCGCTGATCTCAATGTAGATGCGCGTTATTAATTATTAAATATGGGCATGTTTATCTGATTAATAATAGCATTCGCTCACTCGTTTGTATGTGTGAATCAAAGTAGTTAACCAGCAATTTGTATCTCACGAAGGCGTTTGCCTTTGTTTATCCACAAACAGAAGCAGAAGCAGAGCGAGCCGATAGCGAGAGAGTGTAAAGTCACTACTATTTATTTTAGATACTACATTCGCAGAATGCTAATTGCAATTAAATAGATTCGTCGCAGTGGGCTGCAACATGTATTACAAATATGCGTGTTGACATTCATGCTGTTCAATCTAATTTGTTTATGTTCTTTTTTGTGTATTTAATTTATGCTTTTCATTAAAGTTTTTGCCGGAAATCTGTAAATTACACGTGAAATAGACTTTGCTCATTTCCATGCCATTTAATTTCCGTCGGCCCAAAACATAATATTCATTTTAATTTCAAAGTCTATTTGACAATAGTTGTGATGCCTAAAAAATTAAATAAATATATATATATATATATAACATATATATATATGTATATGAATGTATTTATCAAATGTCACAGCGGACTCGTTGAATATTCAGCTGTTTTATTTCACTTTTTTCTATATTTATTTAAATATATATATTTTTTCTCGTTGGGATTAGCTCTGGCTCAAAATGTCAACTAAGCCGAAAAAAAAGCAAATTGTTTTAATTAATATATTCAAATAATCGTCAAATAAATTTGAATTCCCAATTCAATAATTGTGTTTAATCGATACAACGATTTCAAACCCGAATACTTGAAACGCATACGAAATAATTATAAGTGGAGAAATTGAAACGGGATACGTTTGTTAATAACTTATAGCAGATTTATTATTATCCCAGGCATCCAGAGTGATACATAAAAAATGCCTGAATATGAAGTTTAAGAAACTTTAGAATTGATTTAGCTAATATGTGAGTGGCAGTGATTTGAAACGAATGCTAATTGGACTGTGTTCGGCTCAATTGGCAATTGGCAATCCAATTTGAATTTGAATTTGAATTTGAATTTTATGAACGCCAGTTGTCAAGTATCACAAGTAGTCGCATTTCGATTTCCAATAATTGACCTGCAATTGACATTATTTATTTAAAATTGAGACCTGAGCACCTGATGCCTGATGGCTGGAAGTGATGTGTCCTACCTTCTGTCTTCTGCCTGGCTTCTGGCCATGCCAATTTGCCGCCCGGTGGCTATTTAATTATGCGCCTTGTGCAAATCTTTCGGCTTACGCAGCTCATTTGTCAAATGGCCAAGGTCGCGACAGGTTGCCCAGAACATTGCCGTGGAGTGCGGGGGTGCGAGGGGGGACAGTGGGTTTTGGGTGGGTTTGCCCTGTTCATAATTTATGCCGCCTAAATCAATCATATTCAATCATGACGACGCTGTGTGTTGTATCTGACGGATGGCTAAGCTCCGCGCTATGATGGTCCATGGCTTGGGCCCAGAAACCAGATTCTCATTGACAAATGTTATATAATCAATTTGGCATTATTAATTTGAATACACGCCGCGCTTGACACCTGTGAGCGGTCCTCGCACCCTCCATTCGTTCTATACTATACTATATACATATATCTATATACATGTATCTGGCAACCCAAATGCAGATACGCCCACAATTCCAATGGTTCTAGATACTTTTGCACACTGGCGTCGAATTTGGTCAGCACAAAACAGGTATGAACAAAGTAAAATGCGCTTCATAACATACGTATTTGTATTTGCTGGTAGCTTTATTAACCCGTTCAATAATCTATTGTTAATTCCTTATATACTACTGGGTTTTTTGTTGCGTGATCTCAAATAAAGTCACTCGCTAAACGAGTAAATTAATGCAACGGATTCAAATTTCGTCATTTCTCATTTCTCAATTTAACGACGTGTTTGTGAATAGTTTAAAATGCGATACTGAAATTTTAGATGACATCTAAATACTTGGATCGCATCAATGAGTTAAGTGCGCCAGCCAAGTTTGAAGGGGACTCTGTGAATGGCGGTTAATCGTTTGGGTGGCAAATTTCGCGTTAAGTAGCCGCCCCATGGTGCTGGTCTGCTAATTTATGGCCAATTTGCATAAATCTAGTGCCGCAACCCCAAAAAACGGCGCTATAAAAGGCGATTGTCGAATGATGGACTGGCCTATCGTAAAAGCAAAAGTGTTTCGAACAAAATGTTGTCTGTCGACTCGACGCATGCCTTTTACTATCTGTGGATTATTTGGCGCATCTTTGGCCTGCATCCGCCCGAGGGCGACACGTTCTGGGCCCGGCATTATAAGGCCTATGGCATTGTTGTCAATCTGATTGCCAGCGCCCAAGTGCCATTGTCCTTCTACATTGAGTGTCTCTTGAGCAGCAATCTAACCGAATTCTGTGAGAGTTTCTATGTGACAGTTGTTGTGGTGGTCGAGCAGATCAAGTATCTTAATGCCTGGCGCATTCGCGGCCAATTGCAGCAGTTCCATCGGATTCTGCGTCACCTGGACGGTCGTTTGCAGAATGAAGAGGAACGCGCCATTGTCGACGATCACATCCGGCACACAATACGCATTTTTCTGGGACTGTTGCGTTTATTCGTGGCCATCCTCGGGTCGTCAACGCTGTTCGTGGCCGTCACTGCCGAGCAGGAATTGGCTTTTCCCACCTGGTATCCCTGGGATGTACAGCGCTCGAATCGTGTCTATGTCTTCACTGTGATCCTGCAGACACTCGGCCTCTACGTGTTGGCCTTGATGACGCTCAACAACGACACGTATCCCATGTCCTATATGACAATGATTGCCGGCCATTACAGGGCTTTGGCTGCGCGTGTCTCGATGCTGGGCCATGGCCAAGTGTCGAAGGCGATGGCCTACGAGCAACTGGTTGATTGCGTTCAGGATCACCAGACTATTTTGTTGTAAGTATTAATATTAATTCCCTTTGGATCGGTGTTTATGTTGTTTGCCACCATGCCAGACTGGTTGCCACCATACAGCAGACAATGTCGTCGGTGTTCTTCTATCAATTCGCCGGCACAGCTTGCTCCATGTGCACCCTGGCCTGCTACATATTCTTTGTGAATGTGAGCCTCTCGAAGCTGTTGCATTTGTTCTTTATGTTCCTCGGCATTGTCTTCGAGACCTTCATCATCTGCTATGCCACCGAGGAAATCGGAGTTGGGGCCGATCAGCTCATGCACGCCATCTACGACTGCAATTGGCTCGATCAATCCGTCAAGTTTCGACGCACCTTGCTCTTCATGCTCAGTCGTTCACAACGCTCTGTGATCATTATGGCGGCTCATTCGATGCCTGTGCGCATGACGACCTTTTTGGCGGTGAGTAAAGCTCACTCTATTACTTCGGAAGATTGTTGTAGAATTTAGTCAAACATTTAAATGAATTTTACATTTCTAACGAAGATAGTTGCAAAATTGAATGAAGTTTACCTTTCTGCGGAAGATGGTTGAAAAATTGAATTATAAATTTCAGTCATTTAAATTTATGTTTCAATAACATTATTTACACCCGAAAATCGAACAACAATTTATGCAAAAGTTAATATTTTATTAAGAGTTTCAAAACGGTCGACAAACCAAAATGAGAAAATTAATATTGAAAACTGATTTACTTAATTTACAAAAAACAAAATGTGTGCAATAATTTTGTAATAATATTATTTACACTTCATTTGGTTAACGCTCGATCAACAAATAATACGGAGTATAATTTTCTTCTTTTAGATTATTATTTTTAGTTAGGAAAATATGCTTTTGATATGCATTCATTTAAAATTATATCCTATTAATATTATTTGCTGGTTAATTTTTTGGTTCACAATTAATTGAATAAAAACGCGCCGGAGATGTGCTCAAGTGTCATTTATAATCATTTGATATTCACTAGAAAATCAAACAACAATTTATGCCATTAATTGTTATATTCACGATTAGTAAACAATATTCTTGAATGCTATTTCAGGTTATGAAGACGGCTTACTCAATGTTCACGCTGCTAAACAAAATGAAATCGTAAAGTCGTAAACTCGCGAGAGTTAAATTACAGGCGTCTGCAAGTGGTGAACATTGCCTGCAATCAAATTGAAAATGCTTGTTAAAGCCGACAACATTCTCACTCACTCACTAGCTCGCTCACGCACAGCAACAGCAACAGCAACAGCTTTTCATTATTTAAAACATGAGCACGCAGAGCAAAAAGGCGAACAAAAACGAGAAAGAAATGGTCGAATTCGTCGGAGCGAATGGTCACCAATATGGCCACTGACTGGCAGCGTTCCGTGTCCGCGAATATATAGTCTGAGTCGGAGTTGGAGTTGGAGTTGGAGTTGGAAATGGAGTTGCTGTGAGTGCGTGCGTGCCGCCATTTTTATTCAGCTGCAACCGGAAATGCGCATTTTATGCAAGTGTCACCCACTGGCGTTCAACGGAAGTTGTTTATCTTATGCCTCTTAGCCCCTGCGCCACGCCCATCACGTATCCTCTTTGAATACCCTTGGCAGTCGGCATTCAAAACTTTAGCACTAAAGTCGTTCCGGTTACTTAAGGCATTAAAATTTCTGAATTATATTTACAAATTTGACCACAGCACATTTGATTCAAATCAATATTTTTTGATTTTTAATTGCTGTATTGTGCTTGTAGTTTCACAATGTAATTTGATAATCTGATAATTTTAGTGAAATCAATATTTTTATAGGCTTTTTCTTGAATTATTTTCTTATACTAACATATATTTGTAGTTGAATGTGAAAATGTATAAAAAAGTGTATTGCGTTGGCGGCGTTTTTTGATCGCTGCGCTTTCATTGCGAACTTTTATGTATATTTTTTTGTGCAACGTTCATGTCAACGGATTTGCGGGTCTGTGACTTTTATGAGCCTCTGAACTGACTCTGACACTGGCAACCGAAGCACACAAAGGCGACCATGGACTTTTGAAGCGCTTATTATATATAATCCTGCCAGCTCATTATTAAATGAATTTACAGGAAATTTAAAAAAATTAAAACGGAAAAGAACAGTGACAAGATGAAAGACAGACAGAGAGAGCTGACAAAATATGTATGTTATGCTGCATTAACAGCTTTGTCACCTGCACCACAACTGCCGCAGCTGCCACACCTGCTTTAGTTCTTAATAGGCGTTCATTAAATATGGGAATTTTAATTGAAGCCTTCTCTGCGGTCGCCAGCTCTCACACCGTCTCCCCAACGCTTGTGCCCCAAATCAGAGCTTATGCATTCGGCTTAATCATATTTACAGAAATGTTTTCAATTAAATGACAACAAGCTTAACATGCTCCGCCGAGAGTTCAGATATGTACATACATAACATATACTCGTAACATATACATATATTCATAAGAGTATCGGATGGGAGGCGATTGCCAAAGCCCGCATAAGTCGGTTAATGGATGTGCGATTTACGATTTGCCATTGTCAATAAATTATCATTATTATTACATATCGTTAAATTCCAAAACGAACGCGAGTTTCAATCATTATTTTCAAACAGAAATACTAGTATATTATTTAAATTTTTCTTTTTGTTAATGCTTTTATTCAATATACCCGCAATTATGTTTATGGCACAAAATACTTTAAGCACATTATTGTCAAGTAAGCCAAATTTCTGTAGAAATTTAATTTTAATACTATTAAATATTTAAAACATTGTTTGAGTTCAATTGTCAGAAATGATTTAAAAAAAAGTAAATTGAGCGATCAACAAAAAAAATAAGAATTTAAGAGAAAACACAGTATTTATTTGATAAACTTCAATGTATTTAGAGAGTTTATTTAAAATTTCAGATATGTACACAAAGCATAGCAAACAATTTGGCAAACGGCATAAAAAAGTTAAAACAAACTTCAAGGCAATTAAATGGTAAATGTTGCAAAATATACAAAGCACAGCACCCATACTACATAGTTAAAAAAATATAAAAAAAAAGAATTACAACATTAAAAGTTACGCTACAAAATTATGCAACATCATTAGTTTGTTAGCAATAGGAGCAAACAATAATAATAATGCTAACAACTGCAATTGCTGCCGGGCGGGGCAAAGATGCAAACAATAAGTTAGAAAATATTTTGTAGGATATTCATTCACACACACAAACACACACCCACACACGCATACAGGCACACACAACAAAAATAGCCGCAAGCAAAGTGAACAAACAGTACGCTGCAGTCGTCGCCGTGCTTTCGACTGTTGCAACTGTTGCTGTTGCTGTTGCTGTAGTTGCTGCTGTCGCCAGGCATCGCTTAGGGATATTTCACAATATTCGTGGCAGCCGTTGGCTGCTTGACGCCGCTGTCACCTGGCAGCCTTCCACTTGTTGCGGTCGTTTCAGTCGCCTGTCGCTGATGTTGCTGCTGTAGTTGCTTTGTGCCAGTTGATGCTGTTGAAACGGCAGCAAGCGATGCCGGATGATACAAATGCGTGCCGTAGTGCACGGCACCCGGATGACTGAAATACGGTATAAGAGCCGGTGAGGGCTGTTGCTGATGCTGTTGCTGCTGCTGCTGTTGCTCCTCAATGTAGTTGGCCAGCGGCAATGCATGGGGCTGGTAAAGATGCTGGTGCTGCTGGTGCTGCTGGTGTTGCTGCTGTGCGGCCGCTTGGTAGTGATGGTAATGGTGAATCGGCTGTGGTTGCTGGTGCCCTAATGCGCTGGCAGCTGACAATCTGACAACATGAATTGGTGGCGTTGATTCATGGGCTAGATTGTAACCCGCCTTTGGGTTATTATTGCTAAAACGTGGCAATATTGCAAATTGATGTTGCTGCTGCTGCTGCTGCTCGGTCGGAGCCTGCACATAAATTGGATTGTAGTGCACGATGGGCAAGGAATGCTGCTGCTGCTGCTGCTGATGTTGCACTGGCTCATGCGTTGCTGTTGTTGCTGTTGGCAGCACCAATGTTGCTGCTGTTGTTGTCGTCGCTGTTGCCGGCACTGGCGATGCAACGGAAGCAGGAGTTGCTGCCAACGGCACTGCTGCGTATTTATGTTGCTGTTGTCCATGCTTGGGGCCCAATCGCACCAGACGTCCTTGCTGTGGCTGCTGCTGGTGATGATGCTGCAATGCCTGATGATGTTGCTGATGATGATGGTGCTGCTGCTGCTGCTGCTGCTGCGGATATGCTGCAACATACCGACGACAAAAATGAAAAAAAATACACAAAAAAAAAACACAACAGAAATGAAAGGATTGCCAAAGTCATCTTCAACGCTGTCATCGTCGCCATCAACACTCTGACCTGACAGTCACATGGCCCAAAGGCTCTTTGCAGTCGGTTAAATTAGCGTCACCGTTGCGAGGCTGCATGAAATGGACACTAATTGCCACATCCCAAAGTGAAGTACAAGAGTACACGAGTCGAGTGGCAACTACAGTTTTCCTCTCAGTCGCCTCAATCGTTTGCTCTGCTGCTCTGCTGAACTGGCCAGTTGCAAATTGTTTGCTGTGCTGCATGGAGCTGGCATTTAACACTGCTCTGATTCTGATTTGAATTGCAAATCTTTTAGCATTTTTTAAGTGATTACAACTAACAGATTATATTTGTTTGAATTGCTTTTTGTATTTACGTTAGTATGTGAGTTTTATACTGTCTTCAAGACTTTTCCTCGCCGTCAGACTTTATCAACATCCGAAACCAAATGAGAAAATTGCTTGACAAAATAATAATTTCAGTCCGTTTTCTAAAAATCGACCTCCTGTTAAAACCTGCACAGACTTTTTTTATACAGTTTTATGATGACCATTTTCTTCTGAAGGCGAAACAAATTGATTCCTATGATTAATGTTAGCTATAAGATTATCGTTGATCCTCAAAATGTATAGGTATTTTTGTAGTATCTTTCATCCACCATTTTGAACACTTTACTGCTAGTCTGTCTTTGTTTGTTTAATGCAGTATAAATAATTATCTAATAGATAATAAGTGTTGTTCAGAATGTCATTGCTAGGCTTGAAGTGAATATTTTATATAAATATTGTGAAATTGGGAGCTATTGACAACTAATTACAAGGATTCATATTTTTGTATGAATTTTGTAATATGATTTTCTAGTTTACTTTATTTTACTATTTACTTTAGGTTAATCAAAAAATTGTTGTTATTAATTTGAAAGGTTATTAATTAAGATATTGGATTGGTTCGGATTACAAAAAAATTAATTAAACAAAATGCACAAATAAAATTAAAAAGAAATTTTGTTCTTTACTTTCGGTTAATCAACAAAATATTATTGTTATTTTGAAAGGTTATCACTTAAAATATCAATAATTAAAAATAAAATCTTTTCGATTTTGGAGAAGAATTAATTTTAGGAACATTTTAGAATTTTTTTAGTTAATTGTTATTGTTTAAAATATTATTTACTCTCAAATTTTAGAAAAAAAAAAATAAAATGTAAGAAAACGAGAAAATTAAAATAAGAAAAATTTGGTTCTTTGAATAGCTTTCAGATTACAAATAAAAATTGACTTTAATAAAATGCAAAAATTAAAATAGAAATAAAAATAAATTTCATTTTTGGTTGCACCCTCAAGCAATATTCATTTTTTTGATTAACCTAGACAACATGGCTGAAAAGTAAAAAAGATTTGATAATTTGTAGCAAAGTCTTTCTAATTAATTGTCAAGAGCCTCAAGATGCCTCATCAACTTATAATGAACGCGACTCACCATAAAGCGTTGTCTGCTGTCCCACTGGCTGATCGGTGTAGATCATCGGAGGCGCTGGATAGAGGCGTGGCAACTGATACTGCGGCTGCGCCTGATAGACGAAGGGCTGATACAACGAGGACGTCGTGGGAGCAACCTTCGAGTACACAGCCTGCGACTGCGACGACGCTGGCGACTGTTGCTGCTGCTGCTGTTGCTGCTGCAGTTGTTGCTGTTGGTGATGCTGCTGCAGTTGCTGAGTGGCAGCTAGCAAAACGCTAGCTGGTATCTGCAGATATTGCTGGCCACCGCCGACTTCAGCCTGATAGTACTGACGATACATGCTCTGGTGATCGCGTGCCAATGGACCGAGCAGCTGGACAATCGGATGACTGGCCGACGCAATGGCGGACTCTGCCGTGGATGGCGGTGCTGTCGATGTGGTGGTGCTGATGGTGGTGGTGCTGCTGCTGGTGGTGGGAGCTGGGCTGCTGCTGCTGCTGGGCAGTTGGCCGGCGGGCACTTGCAACAGGTTGCCGCCCAGCTGCTGTTGCAGTTGCCGCATATACGACAGCGGTATGGCGATAATGTATTGCACACGATGGCCGGGCAGCGACAGTTGGTGCGGTGCTGGTGCTGTGGCACCCAATTGGTATTGCTGTGGGGCAAGGCGTTCGTACATGCTCGGTTCCGCCTCGACATAGTTGTAAATTGGCGCATGTTGCTGCGGTGCCGGCGCCTTGGCAATCGCCCTCTGATACAGCTCCACTTGTGGCTGCTGAACTGCATAACTAAACCGATGTTGCTGTTGCGGCTGCTGCTGCTGTTGCTGATGTTGCTGCTGCTGTGGATGATGCTGGGCAAGTCTCAGTGGTCCGGGCAGCGATGATCTCCCAGCACCATGCCGCTGGTCGCCAAAGCGAATGTTGCCGCCATCCGACGACTTGCCATAGAAGGCCTAAAAGTGTTGTTGCGTCAATAAAATGCGGCAGCTGTGGCACATGCCGTGTTGCACATACCTGCGGTGCAGCATCGGCTGCGGCGTAGCGAACTGTGGTTGGCTCAAATATCGAATCAGTTTCCGCCGGCGCCTCAGCGTAGTATGTTGCCGCTGGGTAAATGGGCCTGAAGGCCGTTTCTTTGGTTGGATTGTTTATAAACACGGTACCTAAATCAATTGTTTCCCCCTTTTAGTAAACACTTGACTGCGCTTTATTTGTTGCTGTTGTTTGTTCATCTAATTTATATGTTATTGTTCGAAATCACTTCCAAATTGAAGCCAACAATTTCGGATTGCATTAAAATAATAATCATATTTGGCATCATTCTGATTGCATTGCCTTCAAAACATATTGTTTTCGCTTTAAAGCTTTGTGCTTAATTATGAGAATTACTTTTTAATCAAAATATTCAATGCGTGCTAATTGTATAACATTCATGGCATCTATTTAATTTAAATAATTCAATGGGTATTGTTGCATTATTTAATGCACTCTTCTATTTAGTTTGTTATTTGGAATTTAGTTTCCCAATCAACTTTTCGCCTTTTCGTGTAGCTTATAACAGTACAATTTTACATAAATTTTAGAGCACGCAAATAATTTATTATGAAGCTTTGCTATGATTGATTTAAAAGTGGCATATACAATTAATTATGAGAGTTATTGAGATTGCTGATTTTGTCCAAAATACTTGAGCTTCATCTTCGATTTACAACTTATTTTGAACTCGAATGTTAAGAGATGTTTTCTCGTTATATTTAATTTATTGTCGTTGGCAAATTAAAACCTCAAATTTCGTAACGTTTGTGCTGTGCATTGACTCAACTAGTCAGATGAAATAATTATTAGAATATTTTTTTCTACCTGTTTGGTCGGAAGAATCGCGTTTCTCGGTTTTGCTCTTTGGTTCCTCGACGCTGGGCGTCAGTTTGGTGGTTGCAACTGCCTCGACTTTATCATCTGTTGGCTTCGCATCCAGCTCCTCGGCTCGCGAGCAGGAGATGCAACAAATGAGCAGTACAGCAAGCTGAGGGAAGAAAGTGCGAGAAATGTGAATTCGTTTTGGTTTTAGTTCACATTCGATTAGAACTGGCAAACAAATCAGTGAGTAATACTAGGCAGTGCATAAATTGTGAAGTGCCATCATTTATGTAGCGCATTGTGCGAATCGTGCAGCAATTTTAATGCATTTTTAATGCACTATTCGAATGCGGCCAAATGACAACGGCCGCAAAGAGCAAAATATCGTCGCAAAACATTTGATTCAAATGATGTGTGTGTTTGTTTCATTGGTTTCATGTTGCATGTTTGATGTTTATGTGGTGTTTGCTATATCGCAACCATTTTGCATTGTAATTTCATAATAATTTAATTAAATTGATTTATAAATGCAATTATTAATTTAATTGCAGCCGCCGCATGCGAGAGGCTCTGTTAAACAAATTGCAGTTGTTGTCGCTGGTACAATTATTATTGCACTGCACACATAATTATAAACTGTGTATTAATTATGCCACACTTTTCTGTGCCACGTACAATGAACCTGAGCACAGTTCAAATTACATGTAGTTACAATTAACACAAACACATGCAGCCTTTATAGCTGTAATTAATGTCAGCGCACTGTGAAATATATACTTCCGAAAGCCCGATATGGAAACCCAACAGCGAATCCTCTAGAGCCTAAACCTCAATCTTAGCGGAAGTTAATAATATACATTATTTTGATCAAAATTAATACCTAAATTTGTGCATAAAAGCTATTTGTCTAAAGTATAAATATAAAGTGCTTATAATAATTTTAAGTTGTTATAATATTCGAATAAATATATTCCCAAAAAAAAATATCCACAATTGAAAGATTAGAAAACAAAAAAATTATTCCTTTACATTAATTCGATGCAATTGATGTTGTAATAATATTTTAAAATATTGATTTTAAATTACCCATAAATAACAGATTTGTGTATTAAATATGAAATATATTTGAAATAATAAAATATTATAAAAATCACAATATTTTAAGAAGTTTTCATATCTATTGTAAATTCAATTTCATTAAATTTCCAGCTTTAAATTATTTAAATTAAATATCATAATATCAAAAGCTTATATTTTAAAATAATCTATAGTTCGTGAAATAAAACAATTAAAAAAATGTATTTTCAATTTGGTAATCAAACTAGATTGCAGTGTTGGATTAGATGATGGAATTCGTAGCAAAGCTTTAAAAACTTTAGTTTTGTTTTAATTCAGTTAAATTGAACATTAAAATTTCAAATTCAGACACTTTGCAGCAATAACAATAAACACAAGCAGTAAAAAAAAAATAGAGCAGTTTTAGTGCTGATTGCAGCAAAATGCAATATGATGGGTATAAATTCATAATTTATTCACCTTTATGGGCAACATTGTTTGAAGTCGCATTTATAATTAACAGCGAGTTTTTCTTTATTTCGTAGTGTTGTGTTTACGATGCTTTTTATTTAATTTTTTCGACGCTTTTGACACTCAATTAAATACAGTTGCACGTGACAAAAACAAAAAAATAGATAAACATTGCTTAATGTGGAGTTTTGTCCGGTTTTTTGTTATTTTTATCGTTTAGGTTTAATTGATCAAATTTGCAGTTTATTTGTTGAAATGCACATTACGCATACGACACGTGTGCGCGAATCGCGAGTTGCGAGTTGTTGTTGCTGTTGCTGTTGTTGATGCTGCTGCTGTTGTGGATTTGCGGTGCGGTGCTGGCCTCTTGGTTCGCGTGTTAGCTAACAAAGTGAGAGTGAAATTGGCAATGCGGCGGCGTTGCATTTTATAGGCTTGGCAAATGCGGCATGCAACAAACCGATTGCCGCTTGCAACTTGGCCATCGGTTAGGTGCAAGCACCTGGCACCGATCGTTTCTTGTTTGTTCAGCCTGTTATTGTTGTTGCTATTGCTGTTTGTCTGTTTTGGGTTGCAGTTCGCTGTTTTGTGTTGATGGAAAATTGAAGACAGCTGCCATTTGGAGCACAATCATTACCATAATCATCTGATTATCATTAGAGGCCGTGGTCATTGTCAGCGTCTGTTTAAAGCTCGGCAACTTTTGTCTCACTCGATGTGGCCATATTTGCTTTGTTGTCAGCCCATCTCAAATGCAATGGCAACGGCAATGGCAATGGCAACTGCAAGTGCAACTGCTGCTGCAGCAACAACTACAGCAACGACAACCACAACAGCAATAGCAACAGCAACAACTACAGCCAATTAGCAGTCGCTGGCGGCGCTTTGAGTTTTCTCGTTTTTCACTTTGCTGCCACAAAATGCAAATTCTACTTACTCACAAACAACGGCAGCAACACGAAGTCGTTGGCTTAGTGTTTGGTCACCGAGCAGCGATGTTGCTGCCACAAGCAACATCTCGTTTGCTTTGATGCCCCAGCCCCAGCTCCAGTTCCCTTGCCGCCAACACGTTTGCTGTCCGTTGCAGGCTCGTTTTGCCGTCATTCTATGTGCTTGTGCTGCAACATCCGTAACCCGTAGCCCATCCACTCCCCACACCTGCCACGCCCCGCTCCGCCCTGCCACAGTATTGCCATTAACGTCTGTTTTTAGTTTATGAGCTCATATTTGCATTGGGATTTATTGCGCCCTCAGCTTATATTTATTAACTTTAATCCACAGCGCCACACTATTCATCGCAGGTATCACAGCGTTGTTCTGAAGTGCTTGTTATTCAAATAAAATGCCATAATATCCATAGAATAGCTGTCAGAAAGGGTGATAAAAGGCGGAACGTTGTTATTGAACATACGTTAATCGGAATTTGTAAGCACAATGTAGAAAACGGACCTATATGATCAAAGAATTGTACCAGGCAATTATTTTAACTAATTAATACGAATGTGATTAAATTATTTCAATACAGCATAAGGTAAAGTAATTCGAAATTCATAGAAAAAGGCAATGCAAAAATCAAAAATCAAAATTTCAGATATGCAAAGGTAAAATCACAGCTTCATAGAAAAGGGTAACATAAAAAGTAACATTTAAAAGTCAACAAAAACAAACAAAAAATAGCCTATGAAAATAATACAAAATTAAAACAGTGACTGAATAGCAAACTCTTTAATAAAATACAAAAATTACATTTTTTAACTGCATTTTTATACTTTAACAATAATGAAATAAAAACAAATAATTAAAAAAGAATAAAAGTAATGACTTTATACCAAATATATAAGAACTTTATACATACTATAATAATAATGAAATAAAAATAAATAATTACAAAATAATACAATGCCTTAATACGAAAGAAATAAAAAATGGAAAATACAAAACGCAATCAATAAATACATTTAAAAAATTCTTTAAAAGGTAACAGTCGAAAGGCAACTTCAACAATAATAAAATAAAATCAAACAAGGAATAACCAAATGAAAAGTAATAAAAAACAATACAAATAATGACTCAATACCAAACATACGAAATTGAATATAATCTTTAAATCCAAACAATACACAATTTATATGCCTTATTCTCTGACTAAAATGACCACGGATAATGGGCAATGTTTAGCGCAATTGAATTATGCATATTTCGAAGGGAACTTTAGGGGAAATCTGGGTTGAGCGTTTTGTTTTTTTTTTGGAATGGCACTTGATGCGCATTTGATTGACTATCCATAAAGACAGTTGGGCATGCCCAATTAAATGAGCACTTATGAACCGCATTCCAATTATCGTAAACGCGATTCTCTCATTGTCTTTATCCGGTACGGTTATTACACAAGAGCATTGCAAATTTTACATCCATTAAGAGTTTGTGACTATAAAAAGTGTTTGGTCCCCTCCGAGCAGGTCGTCGGCGAAGCGCTTACGACAACGACAATGACGAAGACGACTTTATGAGCGTTCCTAATAAAATCAAGTGGCTTTCTGTAAAACTTAACTGTTACTTCTGGATGCCATAGCAACATGGAGCAGCGTCAGAGCAGCGAGACAACAACAATGATGTCCAAAATGCCCATGTTACATCAAATAAAAGCCCCAATTTGCAGTCACACATAAAATGTGTGGCAGTGGCAACTTTAAAGCCCCTTTGTCGAAGTGGCAGAGGCAGAGGCAAAGGCAGAGGGTGAGGGAGCGGGTTGTTTAACATACGAGCGTACGGAAATAAAGAATTTGCCTGGATGGTTGCAGTGCGGCACTTGAAAGCTTGAAAGCCAACATCCATTACAGTTACTGTCGCCGTTACGTTATTGTTTGTTAGTGCCAGCCAGGGTCGAGGGTACAAAAAGAGTTATAATTAGCAGTGCAAACGTTGACAAAATACAACAAAAACCAACAATGTACAAGAAAAATAATAACAAAAGCCGGCGCAAGGAAAAATGGAGAGCAAAAACAGTCACAGCTGCCAAGTTGAGTCGAGTCGAGCCTCGGCTGTTTATGATGCGCACGGCTCCAGTTGATGTCCTCGCACAAACAACAAGGATTAGAAAATGCTCGAGCAGCAACAGCAAACAGCAATTGACTTCCATCCTTTGCTCACACACATCCTCACATTAGACCTGTAATTTTCCTTGTTTGCGCATACAATTGTAAATGCGCTGAATTTGTTGGCCCAGTTAAGAGGCAGGCTGCATGTTGGCAGCTTAACAGTAACAAGCGAATCCGCTTTCCGATTATTTTGTACACATGTCGAGCACTTGAATAATGCCATCACGACCAAACAGTAAGAATTCATTTCATTTAAATTTGCTTGACGTATACTTGATATTAATCATACACATTAGTTTATCCATATTTAAAATACATTTCTTTTTTGTAGTATTCATGAAATAAATATGAATATGAGATGGGAAATATCTGATCCGCATTGCAAAAATACCAAACTGCTCATTTGCGAAGAAAAAGTGACTAATTTGGATGCCTTTAAACTGATATTCAGTGAATCGTGAAGAGCTCACTTTTTCATAATAATTTCAATTAAATTAATTGTTTTGTGTTCCACAGTATTGCCTAATTACATTTCAGCTTGAACTGACTCTTTATTGTTTTTGTGAACATCAATTACACATGAAGTAAACGGAAATCTCGACCTTTTATAGAGTTTTGTCTTCTTTTCAAAATTGTGTCCAAAGACTGGTTTTATAGAACTGGATTTGCCCGAGGAAGCTGCCCAATTTAAATTCAAATCAAATTTATACAAATTAACAGGCAATTCTATTGAATTGAAATTTCAGAATATTTCTTATTTGGAGCAATGCGTCAGATCAGATCAGATCAAATTCAGTTTGGTACTAAACTCCTATAGCTCATGCTAATCAAATATGCGACTGTTTAATTTATAAAAATTCGCAAATTGCCAAATGACTGGGTAAACATTTACTAGACACCCCCACAAAGTTTGCACTTTAAAAAACAATTTACAGTCCGACTTCCTTCTCACAAAATACAATTTATAAGTATTGACAGATAATATTTCGTTCTTAATGAAGGATTATTTTATTTATTTGGAATTGATATTTTTGTAATGATGAGCAATATTAAATTGCATTTTAGCAATAAAAAGTAATTTTGTTTTTATTCTTGCTTGTAACTTTGAATGAAATTCAAAGCTACAAAGGCTAGAAGGCTGGTTATAGTTTCAATTCAATAATTGAATTCTACAAATATATGTAAAAGCTATATTTTTAAAGACATATTAATAGAAATTATAATTTAAAAATTTTGTTTTCAGCAGATTATAGTTAAAAGATTGCAGTAAAGAGCGTTCACTGTAGTTGCATAAATTCAGATGCCAAATAAGGAATTAACTCAAATGGCAAAAAGTTTAGAGCAAAATGCACAATTATTAAGAGCCAAATGATTCGATAGATCGATGGACCGATGGACGAACGCATGACGCGCTGATGGATGCACACAAAATTAAATTGTGCAAATGTTTGGCTTATCATCTCATATTATTTGATTTCATAATCATGAAATGGCATTCGCCAGCAGGTGATGATGAATGCTGTTGCTGTTGCTGTTGCTGGTGGTGGTGCTGTGGCCATTTGACGCGATTCATTCGATGCCTATAAATGGCAATAAAGGCGAGCGGCCAAAACAGAGTGGCCAACTGGTTGCTTGGCAACTAATTAACTTCACGAAATCCACATCTACACGATGCCGTGCCGATGCGATATGTATTACGGAGTCGAGTGTGAATCGAACGCTGTGGGGACATGATGCGATGTCAGGAAACGGCGATGCGTGAGTCTAAAAGGAAAGCGAATGCATTATGCAATCGACCATTCATCGAGAAGGAGAGCAAGCGAGGGAGCGAGGGAGAGAGCAGTGAGTGGGCAGACGAAACTAAATCAGCGCAGCAGCTCACTGCCAGCTAAGCAGAAACGAGTTCGGTTCCCAGTTCCCAAAAGGAAGCCAGCAAATCTGGTTGCTCGTTCACATCAATTGCCACGGAAACGCGCCGCGTTGTGGCGCCCCCGGCAGCTGTATCACCTTTGAGAGTGCTGCTGCTGCTGCTGCTGTTGCATTAACTGGAAGAAGCGACTGCAGTCCAAGCAGTCCAAGCAGTCAACCGGCCAACAGGCTTGGGGGCCAACAGCTTCAGGCAGGCTCAAGCTCGGATGCAAGCAAGTGAACTGGTTTAAATGGCTTTGACTGTGCGGTCGTAGACAGCGCGGCCTTCTCAACAACAGCAAATACCCTACAGACAGCTAAAAGTGTATGACCCTCAAGCTGCCTTGTCAAAAGTAAACCAAGTCCCTAAATGAAACAAGTTGTGACAGCGATTTTGTTGCTAGTTGAGTGCTTAAATTACATTTTTTGTAGTTTTTGCATAATACTTGTCCTCCTATGTTGTCTGCACCTTGTCCGCCATTTAACGGAATTCATATTTATGTGTATTTTTTGCTCAGATTGTTTATGTTGTCATTTAATTGCTGCGAGTGGAAAACAAGCTTATCGCCATCTAATGCAATTGTGGGCGCTAGTTTCCTATTTATTTGCAAGACGCTTGTTTACCATTTTGCGCTGATTTACAAATAACCACAAATGCATAGCACAGTCGAATTCGTCTTTTACCTGGACCACTTTTCAATGTTTGCGATGAAAGCAGAACAACTTGTTGACAATTAACTAACATGGAAAAAGTTAAAGAAATGTAAACAACTTAACAATAGAACATATTGTATAGCGCGTTACAAAGAGTTAATTATTTGCAAACGAACTGATTCTTTACTCACAAAGAAATACAAATAATCTTAAACCAAATATTGTAATGCATAGGTAAGGGAATAATTCAAAACTATTTAAAAACATTTATTCGAATACCACATATCATTAATTCTCCAACTTATGAACGATAATAGTAATAAATAAATTAAAATCAATTGTCATAATTTTCATTAAATTATAATCCATTATTATTTAACAATTAATGTTCAACTCAGAAAACGTAACGGTAATAAGTAAATTAAAATTAGCGTATACGTAATATGAGTATCTTCAAATTATATGCAATAAATTAAAAGCAGTCTCATCATTTACGTATACGTAATATGATTTTGTGAAATTCTTACACTAAAATAGTCGTTGTATGCTAAATTATATTTTCATAGTTGTCTTTAAATGAATATTACACAATCGTGTGCCCACCCATAATAGTAATAAATAAATGAAATCAGTCCAATCATTTGCGTATACGTAATATGTGAATGATTGGCCTGCGGTGTTGAAAATTCTTGCACAACAATAATTTTTGTATGCCGAAGTCAGCTGCTATTTTTCCCATCCAGTTTTTTATCATATTTTGTAATAGTAGTTGCTTTTCTTGGAAGATCAGTTACACAAACAATTCAAAGCAATTCCGATTCAGTTACTTTAGCCCCCTCCGAGTTTATTCCCCTATGGAGGTGCCAGCTGGGTGCAGACGCCTCTGCTTGGCAGGGGCAGGGGCGAGAGGGGAGGGACACCTAGCGAAGTCAAGTTGTCAACAATAGCAAACTGAACCAAGCCAAAATCCAACCCAACAACCACAACAACCACGATTCAAGCCAGATTCCGATACAGATTTTGTGCCTCTCTCTCTGTCGCTCATTGTTGCTGCCTCAATCGCAGTCTTCGTCTCCGCATTTGTCGCTGTCGCTGTCGGGCTCCCCAAACAGTTAAAAGCAAAATTATTCATTACGATTTCCGCGCTAGCGAGAGAGAAAAAAAAAAACAGAAACTGAACTCAACTGAAATGAAATGAAATAAAATAAAACGCGCGCACGCGGACGTGGATGTGGACAAAGAAAAAGTTTTCCATGAAAATGTTTCAAATGCTCATTTCGAGCTGTGTGTGTGTGTGTGTGATGGTTGGGGTGTTGGGGTGTTGGGGCGTTGGCTGTGCTGGGGCGTGGCATGACGACTTGCCGTGCGCCGCCTGCCAACAATTGACTTGGAATAAGTTTTACATTGAAATGATGCCAATTTGTTGGTCGCTGTTGCTGCTGTTGTTGCTGTTGTTATTATTGTTGGGCTGTTACAGTTGGCGCTGCTTAAGCTGCGACACTGCCGCAGATAATTTGCGGCGATGTTGTAATTTTTCTGCTTAAAGTTTTGCCAGTAAACAACTTGAGGCGTTGTTGCAGTTCCAAGCATGCCACTGTGCCTGCCGGCCTGCGATTTGAGACTGCGTCTTGAAACTCAGACGGCGACGGCGATGGAGACAGAGACGTGGCCGTTAGGCAGCCACTTCATTTTATTGTTATTGTAATTTATTTCCTAATTTCGCTTACGCAGCAACAGCAACAGCAGCAGCAGCAGCAGCAGCAGCGAGAGCGCCTTATGCACTTGTCTGAACCATGCCCACACTAATCCGACAGCCTTCATTATCCGCTGCTGCCCGCCACTTGTTGCCCCGTTTGCCTGCCCCATTGGCCTGCCCCATTGCCCCGTTGTTCTCCGTCAAACTTATGGCCGAGTGCTCAGTTCAAAAAACTTTCTTTAATTTTAATCAAAAAAGTTGGTTGTTGCTTTTTGGCGGGCAACAAAACGCGTTTAATTGGACAAGGGAATACATACTACCAGCCGCGCACACCCACAAAAAGAACCAACAACCAAATAGACTAGTAAATACCCTCTAGCAAAATTATACTCTGAACTTATTCATAGTAATATTGCAAATATTTATCTGATATTTATACCAATTTAATTAATTCTAATCGAAGCGCAATTTTATTATATATTTCTCTTAATTTAATTTACATTTCCGAATACAGAAAGCAACTTCTGCTTTTTTTAAAACATTTTTTTGTAGGGTAAAAAACATAAAAATTAAAAACGTCAAATTATTATAAAATGTTGTTGGCTTGAACAAATGTTTTAACAGAGTGCAAGCACTTTAAACATAATTTAAGAATCGCATAAACTGAATGGTTTGGGTCAACTTGGAAGTAGGCGAAATTTGTGAAAAGTTTTCAAGGTTGCGGTTTGCAATAGTTATGAATGCTGAACTTTGTCTAGTTGCATCGATTACGCATGAGTGCGGCAAATACATGAAATGTAACGATTAAGTTAAAAATTCGAGTTTGCTTGCAAATCACCTGGAGCGACGAAGGCATTTCGCTTAGTCAGCGGCCTGAAAACGCATTCAACCGCTCACAACTATGCCATAAAAAACCAAAACCAAAACAAAAAAAACATGACAATTATTTGCCGTGATAGACCACAAGAAAGTGTGTAACTGACAATACGCATTTGAGTTGGGCCCAAAAACTGAAAACTGAAACGGATAAGAATCGCCACAGTATGGAGACAAGGATGGGCAGGGGGAAGTTGAAGGTGAAGGTGAAGGAGGGGCTGTTGTGGAGAATACAAAATGCCAAACGCACAAAAAGACAAGGCATAATAAACACGGCTCGAAATACTCGGGCAGAACACAACGCAAATTGCCCAGTCAAATGAAAAACTATTTAAATGCAATTGCTGGCCAAGCGTCGATTTGCTCACTGAATATTCGAGTGCGCAATGAAAATATTTGGTGAGAAGCACCCAGAACCGAAACAGACACCAACCCTCAACCCTCCGCCCAATTCTACGAACGAACCCGAACCGAATCTACCCCGGAGCCAGAAGTCAGTTAGCAGATAGTATAAGTTCCGCTATCAGTGCAGCATCCGGTGAGAGAGAGAGAGTGGGCAGCATAATGGAATTGTTGGGAGTTTAGTAGCTTAGGTCGTTATGGCCATTTGTTGTTTGGATGCAACAATGAGGCAAGCGGTTAGCTGTAATAGTGGCCACTCCTGGTCTGAAATATGAATAAATAAGTCGACTGAGTGTTGAACCAATTGCAGGCGGTAACATGATAATCCAGTAACGAACGAGAACAGAGACCTACTTACTACCTTAAAGTGCACTAAAAATACCATGTTCATTAGATTCTGGGTGGAAAGAGTATTAAATTGTTGGTACATCAATTTCACGAGGGAATTGCAAATGTTATTCGAGCCTACACAAATATTTTTCTTGCTCTTCGAGATGCCTTTGTAAATCGTTTGTGACGCATATTCATTATTTTCGCAATTTTCTCTGAGACACAGAATACGCAGAAAATATATTTGTGAGGAAATTTTGTGTGAAGAGCACAAATCAAATGAAATTCACAGCATAATTCAAAATAAATTACATGTGAAGAGCAAAATTCAAATGGCGTTGCAATCCATCAAGCAAAAGTAATCAGCTGAAAAGGATTGAGCTCAGTTTTGGGTGGAATCCAAGTATTCTAAAAAAAATAAATAATTTAAAATATATAAAATCATTAATTTTTGATTGTATTGTTTACAGCGTTAATTACAATTTGTTTTACTAATACATTTATATTATATTATTATTATTATACATTACTTATACATTTATATTTGAATGAAACTATACAAATTATCTTAAAACAGAAATAAAACAGAAAATAGTAGAAACAAATTCACCATTTTCTAAGCTTGCATTTTTTGCACTAGCTTAGTTGCGAAAATAGCTTAAACAATTTTTAGTTTTTAAATAAACGAAAAATCATTATTAGTTGTGAATTAACTTGTAATGTACATTTTTTAAATTTATGATTTTAATGTTGAAATATATTTGAAAAAATAATTAAATTATGTTTGGATGAAAATAGTTTAATAAAAAGTCCATACGATATAAATTACACAACAACAGCTTAAATTGTAATAAAATGATTATACAAAAGAAAAACAGTGATCAATTGTGACTACATTTGTATAATACTTTTTATGCTAAATCAAAGAGAGTTTTGTTAACCAGTATATGTAATTACCATATGTTTTCACGCATTTGAACACATCCTTTATGCAGACATCTATTCACGTTCTGACATATGAATCGTTCATACCATTTGAGCACGGACAGATCCCCCGAATGAGACACACCCCTTGGAATTGGTATTTTGGCAATTTGTTTTTAACCAACATGTAGCTCATTTCAGAAATGAATTTTTATCTGAGCTTCGCACCGCGACTCATCATTGGTGGAGGAAAAAAGAGAGAGGAGAAGAGATGAGAAGGGAAGAACGCTGCAGGCGTCAACATAAACACAGGGAAAGGCGGGCTGTGGGAAACCGTGTAAGCCAACAGACAGCCGCATCCGCAGTTTCTCCCCCGCTCCGTGGCTCTCCCGAATCCGCATGAGAATCCCGCTGGTTCATTCCCAAAGCTCATACCCTGGACGCAGTCAAGTGTGCAACACTTTGGGCGCTCCGCCAACTCGAATACTTCGTACTTATTTATTTATTTCTTTTCGTTTATTTTCATTTTTTGCTCATCCCGCTTCCCGCTTACCGCTTCCCGCTTCCCTGACTCTCCTGTTTGCAGCGCCCATCTTTCAACTCTCAGTGATTCGAGTTGAGTCACTCACTCAGTCAGTTAACGTTTCCTGCCCCAGCAATTATATCACTTCCCATCGCCGGCTGGCAACTGGAGCTTCGGCTTGGGCCACTTTGGGCTGGCTGCCACTGCGTTTCACTCGTGCGTGCAAAATTTAAGCTAATTTGCTGATTTTTTTTTTTTTCTCTCTTTGCTGCTGTTTTCTCAGTGTGTGTGTTTTGTTTTTTTTTTTTTTCGTTTTGGCTTGTTGTTATTTCTGTAAGTATTTTTGTATATTTTTTGCGCGCCCGCCTAATTTTGTTAATTGCATGTTGGATTCGCTTTTTACTCGCTCTCTTGGTTTTCTTTTAATTTTGATTTAATACGAAAGCCTTTTAAATGCCACTGACATAATGCAACCAACTCCCAAACTGCCAACTGCCAATTCCCATTTCCATTTCCCAAACACGCCTAAACGGCCAACAAAACGCAAAAAAAAACGCAATAAAAATGCGGCAGCGGAAGAGAGAATTTGAAAAGAGAAGAAGCGTTCGCACATCTTTTATCACTTGGTCGATCATCCGTAAAATCATACATATTAAATAATTCATCATATGAAATGAAATTAATTACCATAAAATGTAACTTTGCACATTTCATTTACAAGAAATGTTTTATTTATTTCCGTTCGCCAATGTTGCACGATTATGATAAACTTTCTGCTTAATAAGTTTTCCTTCCAACTGGATTAATTGAATTTATGATCAAGAATTCAAACTATTACGACTTAAGCTATTTGAAGCAACCTTTTAATTATAAATTACACTCGCTGAATAATTGCCACGGTGGAACATCAAAAGACTATTGGATTTACATTCTTGATTTCGATTTTGTTAGAACCAAAAATAAATGTTTGCTTTGAAGAACTTCTTGGGTCTCAGTGCAATAACTTTGCTACGAGTTTTGGCGCAAATTATCAAATCAGTGATTTTGTAACTTAAAAAAAGCATTGTCGTATATCTTAGTCAACAGACTTGCTTATAGAGTGTTCCTCTAGAGTATTTGGGCATCGACGTGTTGATGGATGTCTGCAATCAGTGCTCAGTTGGTGCTGGAGGAAGCAGTTGGCATTAAATTATTTCGACTAATTTGCCGAAAATGATATTTGGCAACGCCCATTACTTTTATTTTATTAAAATAGGAGCGGGCATTTTTCAAGGAGCGTATCTTAAACTCAATGGAGCGCATATGAATCAAATGTGTGTGTGTGCGTGTGTGTGTGTGTGTTCGTGCGTGTGTGTGTGATGATGTCTGTGCTGTGTGTGCTAATAAGTTTGACACAGTCAACGCGAGCAGCAGCAGCAGCAGCCGCCGCTTCTTGGCCAACATGTGGTATGAGTAATGGGTTTCAGCACCAAAAAACCCAACCGAGCATCTAAATAATGACAGACTGTTTATTCGCGCTGTTTGCTCACAACCCCAAGAACGTGGCAAAGAAGGCAAGAAGTTGGCATAATGTTCATTTAAAATTCACTTCAAATGTAATTATTGAAATGCATAAGCGCAAATTAATCCTGGCGCGTCATCAAAGCAATCTGCACAGAATCAACAGAGGTAAATATGCAAAAATGCTGAAATTATAAATGATTTGAATTAATAAAACTTATCGATTTGTTTCGACGCGAAGTAGGTTAATTACAACATGTAACATAAATCAACAACAAACTTTTAATTGAAATGCGAAAATAATCGAGTGCGTTATGTTCTCGTGACAAGCAACTGAACTATCGTTCCCTTTCACAAACTATTTATCTTTGTCTGCGCTTCGCGGTACCAAGTTGTGATCCCAGCAAAAGTGGCGAGTCCACGTCTTCGGTTGCAGTTCGGGAAAGACAAAAAGGAAAATTGTCCAGAGCGACAGAGACAGAGAGAGAGAAAGCAAACGATAACGATTTATGTAAAATTGGCAATTTAATTTCCTGCGCCCCGAAAAATGCAGTACGCATTTCGACAGGCACAACGAGCGTTTTCAACTCGATGCTAATATTCAAATGATGGTACTAAAAACATACGTACACACTCGTAACTTTGCTAACTAAGGGCGAGTTTGGGCTGTTGGGGGTGTTGGAGGTGTTGTGAGCACTCGAAATGAACTAACGCAAATGAAATTTCATTTTCAGTGGAAAATTTACGAACGCATTAAATTTGCAAACCAAATAGCAGGCGCAAAGTGCAAACCTTTCGGGCACAGGAAGTCAAAGTTCGAACAACAACAACAGCAACAAGGACAATAACAGGACAATGTCTTTCTGAAGCGAGAGCGAGCCAAAAGCAAAGTTAATGGCAGCACGTAGCCAAACACGGACTCCGACACCGACACGGACACGGACACGGCGGATACGAGCACAAGGGCGCCAAAATGTAGGACAAATGTTGTCAGCTCTCACAGCTTCAGGTTCAGCTTCAGGTTCAGGTTCTAGCCCAGCTTGAGCTTCATGGCCAGCTCCAATGTTTGCTTGAGTTGCCGGTTCCAGCTTCAGGTCCGAGGTCTTGGGCTTTTAATAATACACTTTTCTATTTGGTGCCCGCTTTTTACATTTTTAATGAAATTATTTTCAACAATTTATAATTGCCACGAGCAGTCAACCGGCATCGGGGGCAAGCAGCGAGTGCGCGAGAGAGGGCAACGCCTGCCCGTTGCGTTTAGTTAAATGCACCCCGGGGAGAGTTTTGTGCCCCAACAAATTTATATGAATTATACGATATGTATGTTATGCCTCTCTCCTTGTACGCTTGTCTTGTATCTGGCCAACATTTACATGGCCTCCAGTCCTTCGAACTTGCCTCCCAGACTTGTTGTCTTCCTCTCGACTCCCACGACGCTTGTTCTGCTTAGCAGTTTACAGTTTACAGTCAACAGTTTACAGTTTACAGTTTACAGTTAACAGTTAACCGTTAGTAGCAGCCATGTCCGCCATTAAAGTATAGCACAAGGAGCGCTATTTATGGTCATCGCAGATAAACATTGCATTAACATACAAATCAACTGCAAGTAATTTATTAATTTGCATCAACACAATGTTTCTGCCAAGTGAGTTTCTCAAGTTAAATATATGCAAACGATTTTCATACTTGCTAGAAATTGTAAAGAGATATTCTTCAGTGCAGTGTTGTCAATTAAGCTCTCCTGTTATCCTGGTATTGATGTTTTCTCTTATATTTGTAGAATTGATTATACACATTGTACGATATACGATATTGTCGAATTCGACAATTCGACAAAAAAATATTAATATTCCTGCCTGACATATCGGTTAGCGATGACAAAAATAACAATATAATATATATTCAACAGCCCTAATAATAATTCAATAGTTAGAATTACAAAACAAATTCATTTAAAATATCAATTGAAAATTGTATTTTTTGTTAAAGTACGAAACTCATTAGTTTTTAGCTGTTTGCAAACTCATTTAGCTACAGCTTTTAATAAGGAGCTATTAACATTGATTCTCTGAGTAGAACTGCGATACTTATCAAGTTCTTTGTCATGGCATCGAGTAACATAAATAAGCATCGATAAGCATTAGTATTTGATAGACATCGTCATCAGTATTCTCGTTATCAGACGATTGCTATCAATTATAATATCAATTAATTATCAAAATTCTACATGTTACAGAAAAAGATTATAAAACCACGGCTGAAGTGCAATTTAGTGAAAAATAAATTATATTTAACGAACCTTTCTGCCAAATCCCCGCATTAAATACCAGAATTTTTATATCATGTAGTTTATAATAATTAAGTCCTTACAGCTTTAATTAATAATTTAATATAATAATATTTCAGTTTAAAAATTGTAACTATACCATAATTGAAAGTATCAATTCAAAAAGTAATTTTTGTTTAATAATAATATAGTAAAATGAAAAGATGATTTCCAAACTTGTATTATAAACTTCCTTTTGTTTTATGGGTAACCCTAACGACATTTTCGATAAAACTGCAAACGGAAATCGATTATATAACCATTGCTTTTTTTGACAACACTTCAGTAACTTGAAAGCCAGAAATAAGAGTAGTGTGTGGAACAAATCACGTTTAACATTTGATTTTTCCTTGTCATTTAAACGAACATTTTGTTTTCTAATTTTTCTGTAGATTCTCAAGCATGGATAATCTTAACAACAACCGTTTCGGGCTATTATCCTTGGATGACGACGGCAATGCAGCCGTCATTATGGCACTCAAGGCATCCGTTGTGGCTGGAAAAAAGACAGGCGTGGATTGTGGAACTGAAGGAAATGTGAAGAAAACTGAAAAGGAAAACAAGTCGGGAATTCTGAACAAGAACAATGCGTCTCTCCAAACTGCAACAAATGTGGGACGAAATAAAAACACCATTGTAAAAGGACTTGATGAGAGCCAGGAGGCCTGCAACAATTGGCCCGACTACAGCATCGAGCTGCCCAAGCGTCAGGGCAAGGATCGTGAGGCGAAGGCATCGTCAGCGCGTTACCGCAGGAAGGAGAAGCGTGTGTTTGATCGGCAATCCGGATCCAATAAGACCGGAGTCAAGGCCGTGGACAAACGTGAGGGCGGCGGGGCACACAACTGGGGATCGGTTAAGCAGGATATTGAGGACCTCAAGGCGGGCGCCTTGGACGAAGAGGACTCTGGCAACGAGGCGGCTGGCTGTGAGGCGGCAGTTGATGAGGCCAAGCAGATGGGTCTCGATGAGTGGATGGCTCTCAAGAAGCAGCGTCCCAAGCCCAATTACAATCTACGCAAGGCTGGCGAGGGCGAGAACAATGCCGAATGGGAAAAGATGATTGCTTTGGCCAAGAAGAGTCAGTTGAATGGCGACGATCCGTTCATGTATCCACAACGTGTGACTGACATCGAGTTTAAATTCGCCGATGACCGTAAAACCGAGTACCGGAAGGACCAGGGACAGGAACAGGTTAAAGAAGCTGTGGCTGGTAATGCCAAAAATCGTCGTCACGGAACAAAACCTTTGAAAGTCGATGAGGATTAAAAGAAATATTTGGACTCTTTATTTTTCTTTTAATCTATTCAATTTTCTGCGAACCTAACGAAATTCACTTGAATTTTCTTGTGACATTTGCAATAACTGGAAACAGTTCGGATTGTAAAAAACAAATAAATATAAAAAACTAATTGCATAATATTATATTTATTTATTTATGTAAATTCTCTTGATCACGTCATGTCTGTGAAATGTTGGCTTAAAACTGTTGATTTATAAACATTGTTTTTTTTAGGACAACATTGGCATCAAAGAAGCTGGAGACTTTTACGCCACATCAACTGCATTTGAGATTCGTTAAATATTTAGCAAGCCTAGCGAGAAACGTCAAGTGTTCACTTGTATGGCAGCATGTAGCTGGAATATTCAGTTGACTTTTGCAGCTCCAAAAAGTTAGTTCGTTTACAATTTAGTAATTTTTGAATTGTGAACTTCGAAAAAAGATTGTCCCAGGATTTGCATAAACGGACTTCCAGTATTCATCGAACGAGGTTCAACGCTATCAAACCACTGCAGCTATGAAGGACTTTGCCGAATTGCAGTCGATGTTCAAGAGTGCAGTGATTGTTCCTGCCAATAACGAGCTGATGATGGATGCCGGTGGCGATGATAAGCCAACCATGGAGCACAAAGAGGCATCAACCGATGTTGCAACCGCTGTGGCTGAAGATCACGATGTTGCAACTGCTGACCAGGAGTGCCAAGTGCCCAGCGAGCTGGTCGTGGATAAAGGCTTGGCCTCGGATTTGCTAATCAAGCATCCGTTGCAGTATGTGTGGACACTGTGGTATTTGGAAATTGATCGCACCAAGTCCTGGGAGGATATGCAGAACGAAATCACTAGCTTTGATACTGTCGAGGACTTCTGGAGTCTATACAATCACGTCAAGCCCCCGTCGGAGATCAAGCCGGGCAGCGATTATTCGCTCTTCAAGAAAGGCATACGCCCCATGTGGGAAGATGCTGCCAACTATAATGGCGGTCGCTGGGTGATGACTTTCAATAAGATATTCCAGGATGATTTGGACAAATTGTGGCTCGATGTCGTGAGTTCCCTGTTGTCCCCATTTCTCCATTCTCGCTTATAAATTGTATTGTGTTTCAGTTGCTTTGCCTGATTGGCGAAGTCTTTGATCGTTACAACGAGATCTGTGGCGCTGTTGTCAACATCCGTGGCAAGAGCAACAAGATCTCCATCTGGACTGCCAATGGCAACAATAAGGAGGCAGTGCTCGAGATCGGCCACAAGCTGCGCGATGCCCTTCGTCTGGGACCCCAGAATATGTTGCGATATCAGCTGCACAAGGATGCTATGGCCAAGCAGGGCCCGAATGTCAAGTCGACGTTCACTTTGTAGACTCACAAAATTGTTCACAAGCTAAGCTCACATTGTTCTCTGTTTTCATTTGAGCGTAGCTTTTAAGTTGTAACCATGTTATAATCGTGCTGAGACATCAAAACATTGGACACGACCGGACACTTAGTATACTCACACACACGGCCACACACACATACATATGTTACATACTGGTTCATGCACATGTTAAAGAAAATTAATATAGTTTATTCGATGCGCAACGGATTTGGAAGTTTAAGTGGCAAATACTTTCATTTCAGCTGCTCTAAAATAGAACGCATAACCTGAAAAGGCATGACAGATATTTGTGGATGGATTATCTAAATGTTTTAATGCAAAAAAATAATGCAAAATGTATGTAACTATATGTATTTATATTTTCATAAACTTTTTTAGCTGCAAGTAGTTTTCTCCTTATCCCATCGACAAATTCAAATAACTGCTAATATTCATGCATAAAAATAAATTAATAAAATGGATGTAGTTTATTTGTCTTCAATAAGCTTTTATTGTTCTCACACAATTAATCATCACATATTGTTTCGTTTACATTTCAGTAATTGCAAGAAGAAATGGATTAAAGAAAACAATATCTTCACAATTTCGATTTGAAGCTCGACGCAGAATAAACTGCCATATGCATTGTGACGAGTCTTCTATAGTTGACTTTCGAAGGCATATTTATTATTTTGTGTTAATTGAGAAATTATAAAAAGCCAACTTTGTTCTTTAGACTCTAGATTTTCTAAGTTAGCGTAGGAGTTTTAAATAACCCAGCATTATTGCATGCACAATATTTAGCCTCTGACCTAGGATTTTATATTTAAGTCAGTCAGAACAAATAATTTTGTTGATATGTAATTCGAATAGCTTTTTAATTTTGTCAGCGAAATAAAGAATTGTGTTTTTCTGTTAACCCCATGACCTGTGTATTTCAGACTAAAAAAACTTCAGCCAAATTTAGACGGACGCGGGGACGACTAATTAAAAATGGGCAAAGGATATGTACAAGGTATATATGTATACTATACAACATGACGGTGAAGGGGACGGCATTGTTAACTCTTGTGTCCGTGTGCAACATTAATACAAGCAAGGCAGTGGCTCGACCGTGTAGCAGTGTTAACATTGCGGTGAAGATAACGAACTCGTGTTTGCTGTCCTGCCACTTATTGTTATTGCAGTTGTTGTTGCTGTTGTTGTCATTATCTGTTGACAGCGGTAGAGCAGCAGAGTTGCCGCTGCAGCAGAGACCCTTATCAAAGTGAGAGACGCGTCACATTATTGAGCTAAATCAGTTGAACGGACATCCAACAAAAAACAGCGAGCAAAGAACACGGCAGCAAAACCAATTTAGATGCTCGCTGCAAGCATGCTCGCAATAAAATACCCTGTTTCGAATTACAAAACAATATTATTTTAGCTAATGGAATAAGCAGGTTTCTAGCTTGATACAGGGTATCAGAATGTGTGGCATTTGTCTTCATGGAATTCACATCCATGTCACACTCAGCCAGCCAACAAATGCTGGCTAGCATGGGACGGTGGGAAGGTCGGAGAGGTTAAGGCCTATATATTTTTGGCATTTCTCGTAGCTCATTAAATTTTAATGGCCATACAATCATATCAATCAAAGTGGCTTATAATGTCTGCTCTTACACTTGGCGGCATCTCGTTGCAAATGTCAACCGATGGCAATAATTTGTTAGATGCCTTTTAATAGATCTGCCAGTAAGTGATATCGGCTGACAGTTATCGAAATAGTACACTTCCAGTTCAGTGCTTCTGCTAAGCACGAGTTTGGGAGTTCTATTTGTGGCCTGTTTCTCAGACGACTCTAAAAAACATATTATGCAAATGCGCTAAAATTATTTTTCTTCACTCCATTGTTTAATTGTCTCTCAGTTGACTTTAAATAAAACGTAAAGAAATCAGTAATATGCAAATGACATTTTGTAATGCAATTCAGTTGATTCATTAATTTATAAGAGACAGTCGCAAATGTTTTTAAATTTTTTAGTTCACCGTTTCCCCTGCATTTAAAACTAGCCAAACAGAGCAACAAAAAGGAGCAATCAGGTTTTTAATTGTAGACAATAATAATATGCAAATGCTATTTTGTAATGCAATTCAGTTGATTCATTAATATTTTAATGCAGCCCCAACTGTCGTACATATTTAATTCCATTCTGCAATATATATATTTTGTTTTTTGTGTATTACATTCATTTAACACTAGCTGTGGACTGAAAAATATGTTGCTGTGGCTTTCGATGCAACTGTGAAAATTGGAACAAGCCAAAAAAAAACGAAAGTAGAAAACTGTTGCGAAAATACAAAAGGTGGCAGAAAGAGAGTAAAATGGGGGAAAAAAAAAGAATTGTTAATGCTCACAATTTGCACAAAGAAGCTTTACAAAACAGGGCGCTGAAATGCAGCCACTTAGTTCATGAATATGCATAGTTGTGTGCACACTAACAACAACAACAACAACAACACCGACGACATCGACAACTTACATATGGGTGTGTGTGTGTGTGTGTGTGTGTGTGTGTGTGTGTGTGATATTAGTAGCTGTCACTCGTTACATGTATGCGCATTCAGCTGTCCGGCTGTCCGTCCGTCCGTCTGTCCGTCAGTCCGGCTGTCTGTCCATGCGGTGCCTCGGCAGCTAGCCATGTTCTGGGCGCGCATTTCTGCCACTGTTTACTATTAAATTAGCATATGAAAGAGATGCGAGCACACACACACACACACACACGTACACACACACGTACACACAGACAGTCACACATGGTCGTGTGTGTTGGTTGAGAATTCGGGCAAATGTTTGACGGAGATCCATGATGCAAAACTAGCAAAATGCGTGGATTTTATTTGTGCATACATACATACATACTTGCATACATACATACATACATAGATTCGCACTTATTTGTCTATGCACATATGAAAGCACTTGGCAGCTGTGAGCTTTCATCAGCAGCGTATTTCGCATTTTTCCAACTACTTTCGCCCCAAATTGAAATCGGCTTAAATCTACAAAACACATAGAATCTGTTATGAGCCATGCGTCGTATACTTAATTGGGCTCCTTTTGCCAACAGCGTAGCGAAAAGTTTAATTCACAATGATCAAACTTGTTAATTAAGCACACAGGAAAGTGTTGCAACTTTAATAAGCACTCGCAGCTACAATGACTAAGTACAGCTAAAAAGGTAATTTCACTTTTTTCTCTGCCTTTTTGCTGATTTAAGTGCAAAGTTGTCGAGGCGTCTTGCGCTGCCATTTAGGAGATGCAGTGACAGCTCTCGCGCCAACACTGGCCAATCCAGTGCTCCAGTCGCTTGCAGTAGGCGTGGCACTTGGGATAGTGGGGATGGTAGCGAGACTGCTCCTGGCAGAGGCCGCGATCCATGGCGATGGCCCGCGACTTGATGGAAACTATGCCCAGCGGCTTGGCCGTTGTTGTCGCATCCGATATGAAGATGTCCTTCTCCTTGTCGGCCTGCAGCACTGGCGTTGGCTCTGGGCCAGGCGCTGGATCGGGCGAAGGTGCGGCTGCTGGCTCTGGTGCCGCACTTGCCTCACGTGGCAGGCGTCGTGCGTGCCCGGTGGCCACAAGGAGGCACAGACAGAGGCTGAGCAATAGGATTTGACGCATCGAATTTTTGTTTTGGCGTTTCTCACGTCTTCAATGCTGCGAATTTCAATCGCGACTGAACACTTGTGCTGCCCTCAATGCGTAATTCCACAGAGGCTACAATTTCTTCACGTATCAGCCGCTTCAAGGGCAGAGGTCACTTCTAATCATTGGTGCCGCGACTCAGTTTCGATTTCCACATTGCAAAACGCAAACACAATATGGTAAATGTAAGACACACACACACACACACACACACAAACAGAATCGTATTGAGTTCGTCACGATGATCGGCATGGCGATAACTGTGCCAAATGTCTAGACAGTGCCTCAGAGCAATCGTTGAACACACTATCATAAAGCAAACTATTTCAAAAGTGAAGATGATATTTAAATATATGGTACAATTTTGCTGTACGATCATTTTTAATTGTTTTTAAAATTAAGTTTTGTACATTTATGATAAAAGAAGTAATTAGTTTGCTCACAAGACTTTTTTTAATATTTTTGTTAGAAATTAAAGTTGTATTTTGCAAACGAAATCAGTAAATGGGATAGATCACTTTGACTTCAATTATCAACAGTTAATGACATGAAATCATCAATTTGTTTCTTTAGATTCAGAGCATACTAAACTAAGTCAAGCACATTTTCGTTAACTATTTTTATTCAGATATGTGAAATTTTATCCATTTAAGTAATTTGGTGCGCGAAAGAATTGCAAATATTGGGTCTGAGGCGGTCAAGTCAAGTTTTAGACAATTGTGGTAAAAAAAATATTTTGTCCATTCACCATCATTTGATGACGGAGCCGAAAGACAAACATTTAAGAATTTCTTTTTAGAAAGGCTTAGAGAAAAAACTTCTTGAACCTGAGCTTCTATCTACGTAAGCATAAAACTACAATAGAGTTGACGAATAAATACAAAATTTTAAGACATGGGATAATTCAACACAAGTGAAGCGAATAATATTTAGAGCTATCCATTGTTTACTGTAAGTATCAAATGAATACTATTTAAAACGCAAAACTACTCCAGTAAATTCGTTGCTTTTTTAGAGCTATGTTTTATGCTCTTTGTGCCTTCACAAATGACACAATAAAATAAAACGATTAGAGAGAACAATATAATTGTTTATATCCCTTGATTATGATAACTGCCAATAAGCATAATGTTGCAAATGCAAAGTTAATTCGGGAAATAATGTAGGGCAAAGACTTGTGATGTCAGAAATGTCACAATAAAATTCGCAAAGGTCTTCATCATTTGTATGTAAGCACATCAGCATATATATACATGTAAATGTATGCATGTACGAGTATGTACATCAAAGAGCCTAATAACTGCCACATGGTCATTTCACGGACACAACCATCAGAAGCATCAATTGGATTGCTTATCAGCGGCAATTATTACGAAATATTCTATCGTTGAAAAACACATATACACTTACTTACTCGGTGTGTATATAAAAGCCTCAATTATGTTTACGCATACACATATAGTGAAGGCAACAAAACGGAGTAGCAGCTGGAGACCAAGAAAGTCCTAAGACTAAGAGCATGAATGGGAGAGCAGAGGACCATCAAAAATGTTGAGCTGGTAATTTATGCGGAAATTTGATTTTTATGTGCTCGAATGTTTAGAGGCTGCTGCTGCTGTAAAGTAAGTAAAATTGATGGGCGACGGACAAGGCAGTTAAAGGAACATCAAAATGCTTTGGCGCGGACTGCCGACGAGCATTGTGGGCTAATTTTTGGCACTCAGCCGAACATACAAACATACACACATACACACATTCATACACGGAAACGCATAAAAGTCCATTTGCTTTAAAATGCAAAAACAATAACAATAATCATAATAATAATACACAATAACAATAACGACAACGACAACGTCAACGAGAACGAGAACGACAACGAGAATCAGAAGAAGTCGAAGTCGAGCTGGAACTGGAAGGAGAACAAAATGTTGCTGAAGCAGGAGTTTTGTTCTCTATAAAGAACAGCTGCCAAAACAACTTTGGAATGTTTGCCAATTGCTACAGCTCTCCTCCCTAAAGTGCTCCACCTTGCACCCTTTCCTCATTTCCATTTCACTTTCCACAGCTACGGCGGCGAGCCAATAAATTGATGCAACAACACAAACTGCAGTTCAGCAAATATTTAAATTTAAATTAAATTAAAATGTACCTGTTCATACTTGATATAAATGAATATATTTAGTCCACCTTCGAATGGCTAAATAAAAGCATCCCCATCTCGGGACTAGCGACACACATAAATCAATGAATCCATTTTCCATTTTTGCAATTGCTTGGGAAAAGCGCAAAACCATTCAGAATAGCACTTGAGGCGTCAATAGCAAATTGATTTGGTAAACCACAAAGTCAGACTAAAGACAAAGTATAATCTCAAATGCTTTTCAATTTTATACAGAAAAAAAAAATGGGAAAGAAAGCCGACGCAAAATCATACAAAAGACTGCCGTCTAAACGATTTAATTCCGTTACCGGAAATGAAGCAGAATAATCGTTAAAAATAAACAAATAACAAGAAAAGCTGCAAGTAAAAATGTACAAAATACCACACAGATATGCGACTAACGAATGCTCTGCACTATCCATTCAAATAAATCAATATTAAGAGAACATTTTCATCAACAAATTCTCTACTTTCCCTGATAGCTTTTTTCTATAGCGATATATTTTCGTTTACCTGAAATTCGATTTGTTAGAGTAGATGCATGAACAGGTGGAGAAAGCCCAAAGAAATGTAGAAAAATTCGCTCAACTTGTTGATGGCCACGACTGATGGTCAGGAAAAGATATTGTCAGTGGGGCAACTTTTATGTATTTTGTTGTTGTTCTTTCGTTTACTTGTTTTTTTTTTTGCTTTTTCTTCGTTTTTCGTTTTTGTTGGCTTTAATTAAAAAAGTTTCCTTTTAGTGCTCCTGACTTCTAAGTTTGTCATGGTGACTGACAGACGAAACTCGTATGTGCCTTCAACATTTACATACATATACGCAAACTTATAGTATGTATAGTATACTGTACTTATTTATGTATGTATGTATGTATGTATGTATGTGCATATATTGTTTTTTGATTTGATGCTTTTACCGTTTGTTGTCAGTTATCAAAAATGTTTCAGAGCTTTAATAACATGCTCATGCTCATGTGCACAAAGGCAACTTTGGGTCCTTCCCCGTCCTGCTCTCGCTTCCTTTTCAGATAAAAGAAATATGTTAATCAAAAGCAAAATCAAAAGCAATACTCACAACAGAATTTTGTTTGTTGTATGTTGCTACACATCGCATCGCAACCTCATTTCTTCCCTCGCCGTCGTCATTCCTGGGAACCCTCGCCAACCATTGTGAACTCAACGTCGACATCGACGTCGACGTCGCGCAATGCGTGAGCCAAACAAAATAATTTGTTTATGCATGTTGATTTAATTAAATTTTCAAACATTCATACATTTATACATGAGAGCATGGAGTGTTCTCAAATTCGCTTTCATGCTGCCAAGAGTGACATTGACTTCCACGGAAGCGCTCACAATATAACCAGAGAGTGCGAGCGTCACATTAACATTTAACAACAGAAGAGGAATGAATCCCTTGCCCTACTCCATACAAATCATAATAAGCAAAAGAGCAGCATAACTCTAGTCAATTTTCCAATTAAAGAGGAACTCCGACTCAACATGTATATAGAAATATACTCGCTGTTATGTCCTGCATTCCAAATAAATTCAATTCTTTGGCGCTGATTGTATTGTCGTTCATATCAAAGGGCTAAGAAGTAATAACATCGACTATTTCTCTGCCGTCTCGTGAAAAAACTATGCGTTGCTGATTGTTTCAAAATTCCCCTTGAGAAGCTTGGTAATATATCTGTATGTACATATGTACGATGTACATAGTAGTTACAAAGTGGTCATGGGACCAAGTACTTGAATGTCGAAGAGCAATAAATTGCGTCACAATGTTTGCTAATACCCTGAATTCATAAAGGGCATTTTTGTTCAGAGAGCTCGGCTTACACAAATATCAATTTCATTTTCTTTAGTTTGTGCTTCACTTTCCAATGTACATTTAAAGTTTATTATTTATAATTAATATTTTAGATATTAATACATTGTATATTGTAATGTTTCTTAGAAAAATAACATTCTCATGAAGAACTTGTTTGATATTTTATATTCTGAGAAGAATATGGAAATTTGCATTTCTCAAATTGATGTTTTAAAGTTTGCTTTGAAAACAATCAAAATAAAATCACTTAAATATCATATTATATAATGCAATTGTTGATGCTGATCATAGAAATTTGAACTTTAGGAAAACTTTCTCTTTTAAATGTTGTACATTTTATACTTTTATTTTGTAGGCTATGCAATTTGAAATTTGAGAAACAGAATTTTTAAGAAAGTAAAGAGAAAAGAAACGAATATTAAAAATTTCGCTTTGCAAGCATGTTAACGAGTTTTATGCTTCTTGTCATACTTTCCCTACAAAAGAGAACATAGAAAAGTGAACATCTGTAGGTTTTCTTTTTTGTTTGTGAGCTGAGTCCTGGATATGTATGTGTGTGTGTGTGTGTTGATGGCTTGAAAAATGCATGACTTTGGCTATGCAATTAAAATGGACAACAACGAGGCTATCGTTGATGGCCATAACGATTCTGACGCGTTGACAGCACATTGATGTGGGTCCATCTACTTCTTGTAGTCACTGTCATTACGAATACGAATACGAGTTCGAGTACTTGTGTATCGTGCCAGACATTGCCCATTTGGTTTGTGTCTTCAATCAAAAGGAATCAAAAACAATGTCGTTCTATTTAGAGCTTGAAGTTTCCTTTTGTCCATAGCTGGAGCTTAAAAACACATTTAGAACATGATTTCCTACTTAGTATCTTAACTTTTGAATTGGTGATAATATTATTAAAAAAAATGTGAACAATTTAACAATTAACCAAAATAAAAGTAATGTAAGAATGACGATTTCGTATTTGTATTTTGAATTAATAAAATGTGGATAGTATTGAGTATTAAAATTATACGAAATAATATATATTTAGTTCATATTTAATAATGATAATAAATAATGAAAATTTGCAATTTCTTTACTCAATAATGGAATAATTGATTTTTTGTATGGAAAATAACAACAATTATAATTACGATAATCGTAATAAGTAGTCAAATGTGGACAGTATTTAAAATTTAGTAATAGAATAAATTTGAAAAAATATAAACATAATAATTCTCAACAATTAAAATGTGTAATCTTTGTACTCGTAATATAATTTTTAAAAATAATATATATGTATAATTATATAATAATAATAATTACCAACTACTGAAATGTGTTATCCTTGTACTCGTCTGAATAAATTAATTATAAAAGTAAAATAAATATTTATATCAAAGTAAACACAATGGAACTGTATTAAACTAGTGATCTGATCAGGTCAGATCTCATTTCAAAACTATCGTTAAAGTCTGGAGCCAATAAAGAATGAATGAACTGTTATCGCTTCTACATTGTACTGTGCTCCATGCAGTCTAATAAACAAAACGCTAGTGAGGCAACGGCGAATTGAAGCTGCAGACACATACACATGCACAAACAAGTGCGTAGATACATGCATACATACGCACACTTGCGCATAGACAATGGCCGGTGTAGACAGCCAGCATAATTCTCGTTATCCCAGTGCTTATCGGGGCATAGGGCGCAGCCCGAGGAGCGCATAAAGCAGCGCAGAGCAGCTGAGGGGGCAAAGGGCGATGGGCGATGGCCACAAAAGACAATCACGAACAAAACAATTTGATAATTAATCGTTTTGAGCTCTCGACTGCTCCCAGTTAGATATATGGCGCTGCATAATCACATCATATCATTTATTTCGGTCGCTTGCCTGTGTGTGTGCGTGTGTGCAACCGGAAACGGAAATAGCCGAAACGATAGTACCAAAATGCTGCTGTTGCTGTTGCTATTGTTAACGTTATTATTGTTGTTGTTATTATTGTTCTTGGTCGCGTTGTCATTGTTGTAATTTAGACCTTATTACTGCGATGAGTTTGAGATACGAAGTTCTTGCTCATGCATTATTAGTGAGACTTTAATATTGTGCTTTCTATTCACTTGATTGAAGTTTGTCGACAACATTGCATTATTATAACGTTACAATAATAATGAATTACAATTGAAATTCGTAGAAAAAATAATATGAAATGAACCAAATACTGTTTAAATAATTAAACACAAAATGTACATAGAATTAAACGTGTCTTATTTATTTTAATTTAATTGATTTGTTACTGTTCAAAGCTCTACAAGCTAAGCTAATCAAATATCAGCTTAACATTAAAATATTCCGACTTAATAGAACATTTTTCAAAATATTCAATTATTAACAAAACTATTTTTATCTTAATTGCTACTTTTACTGCGATGAGATTTGAGATACAAAAGTCTTGCTCATGCGTTATTACTAAGAATTTTATATTGTGCTTTCTATTCACTTGTTTGAAGTTTGTGGGCAACATAACATTATTATAACATTACATTCATAATGAACTACAATTAAAATACTAAGAAAAATAATATAAAATTATGAATCAAATACTGTTTTAATATGCAGCCACAAAATGTACTTCATGTATGTAGTGTACCTTTTTATTTATTCTTATTTACTTTTCTTTTATTTATTGGTTACTATTCGTTGCACTACGAGGTAAATGGTATAACATTTTCAGCTTAATATTAAATTACTCTAACTTAATACAACATTTTTCTGAATATTTCCAATTATAATAGAATTATTAATGAAACTATTTTTGTCTTTATTGCTACCCTTAAGGTCTTGTATTTGATTTATTATGGAAACTTTAATATCCAGCTTAATGTTCACTTGATTGAAGTTTGTCGACAACTTCGAATTAGAAGCAATTAAAATACGAAGAAATAAAATTTGTATACAGCATCAACAGTTGTTGTAATAATTAAATTCAAAATCTACATGAGTGAGAAATTCACACTGTATTTGTCTTTCTACAATGTATTATTTTTAATTGCATTCGAGCTGGGCAAGAAACCATATTGAAACGCTTGTCAACTAATTGGGTTACACTCGAATATACACAATGATGATTACAACAATATGAGTGCGTGTCCTTATTATTATATATAGTATATACACTTGTGTCTGTGTGTTGTGTGTCTGGCCACAAAATCTTGTGATTTGGGGCAACATTGTCAAACAATTACATGACTTTATAATTAATTTGTCCCTACAATATGATAACAGTTGAAAAGTGACACTGAAAATGGACAAAAACCCAGCTGGAGACGATATTTCGAGATGCTAAGGCCAAGCCGCATGTAAAATTGTTGAAAGTAAATTGTAAATGCAAATGTACACGAACATTTTTAAGTGCAGAGACCGTATGCTTGGGTTGGAGAACAAAGTGAAGGTGGCTGCTTGAATGTGATAATAAAATTTGCAGCCGAGAACGCAATGGCAATGGCAATAGCAATAGAACTGGCAATAGAACTGACAATGGCAGCGGTTTGCTGAACTGAACACTGGATGATGGGCAATGGTTGGCAGACTTTTGCTGAGTGACTTTGCTGCTGATGGCGTGTTGCTTTCAAATGCCATGTGGCATGTGGCATGTGGCATGGGGCAGGTCAAGTCAGATAGGCAAGCAAACGGATATCGTTGGTGGAGTGTGGCTCTCTGGCTGGCTGGCACTCAAGAGCCGCTGTCCTTGTTGTTAACATAGATCAACAGCTCACACACTAGCACAAATGCGTTGTAATCTAATCAAATGACAATATACTATACTTGTTCTCCCCGGTTGCCCATACCCTTAAGTTGTCGTCGTCGTCGTCGTCATCGTTGTCGTTGTATATTAGCCAGATTGTTGCTGCTGCTGCTGCTGTTCGTGACAGAGTTTGCAGCTTCTCGCTTTCGATATTGTTAGCTCTGTCTCTTTCATTGTTTGCTTTCGCAAGTCTGTTGGACAAGACTGTCTGAGAGCTGCAATTTAAACGTCATTTATTTTAAATGTAATAACTATTTCAGCATGCAGTCAGTTTTGCCGGGCGAGCTGCTTGCCGGCTGATTGCAAAAATGATTGCATGTAATCACTCATACGACACATTGGCCAGCACAAATGCCAAGCCATCAAACTATCAACCCATCACTCGACCATCGTGTTTCGTTTGTATTTCTGATTTGTTATATAGTATGTACACGTACATACGCTATGTACTATACATTGTTATGCATTTCAAAATACAATCAATCATTGTTCACAGCCCGATTACAGTTTACAGATATGGATCCTCGCACCGTATCGTATCGTATCCTGCCCTGTCATCTGGTGGTGTTGCGATGTCATACTCATAACATACATCCTTGATAACTGCGTTTCGTCAGCTGCAGATTGCCAGCCTGCATTGCTGCTGAGGATGCGAAAAGCTATCGAAAGTTATTCACAATTACAAATATCGTTTATTTTGTGGACATCAAATAAATCTTTGAGTTTTAGCTCTAAAGTTTTTTATTTTATAGTCGTCAACAGTCGACGTTGTATAATTAACATTGTGCAATTAAAATTAAACATTCAAATTTTGTAAATTCAGACTTTAAAACTTGAAACTCTTATAAGTTTTAAAATATTAAATAATCTATTTCGTTGAGTATTTAGTTTTGTCAGGTTTAAATAGTTAACAAAAGCGCGAAATTTAGAATGCTCTTTATAAAAAAATAAAATATTAATTTAAATACAACGATTACAAATATAAATTGGAAAATTTAAAATTATAAAATAAACATAATATATTTATTTATTAATGCAAAAACTTGACAAAAGTGCGACATTTATAATGACTTTAACAACTAAAGATCAAATTCATTGCTATATACAAAATCCGTAAGTTAATTTTGGACAAAATGTATAGGCTAAAAAATTTGCAATTGATTTGTTGTATTTCAATGATTATTCTTTAGTGCAAGATTAGGAAGCACGTTAAGTTAAAATAAGTACAAGTGTTTTCAATAAGTAGTTGAAAATATAAAAATGTAATTTATTTTAGGCTTTCCATATTAGTTTAAATGAGTTGCAAATTATCAACGTATCACGCAAATCAAATTAAATTAAATACCAAAAACATTATTTGAATCAAATATTAATCTAATATTTGGAGCCCACAATCACCATCGATGACAAACTATAATTGTGTAAATCAATTAAAGTGAAGTCAGCCTCAGTCTCAGTCTCAGTTTTAGTTTCAGTTTCAGATCCCATGCACAACAATTCACGGCTGAGTAGAGTGGAAAGCCAAGCGAGGTCAATGCTCACATCGGCACATACATCGAAGCTTGTAAATGTGTTTGGTGTACTTGCATTATATCACTCACATACGAGACTCCAGTCATATGCATATATCTCACACACATTGTATACAAAATATGTGTGTGTGTGTGTGTGTGTGTGTGAGCATCGGGTCATGACAATGGCGATTTAGCTGCAGGAGGAGTCTGCTTGCTTGCCTGTGATTAAAATGATATTTTCAGACAATGTCAAACAGCGTGTGACTAATGGGTCTATGGGTTGTCCGAAATGTCTGTTATTACTTGATAAATCTTGTCGGTCACACATTTTAGCCGGCCAACAACAGACAACGATGTAACAGTGAATGTGTGTGAATCTTTAGACATACTTGTGCATGTGTATTCAAGGCTGTGGGTTTGTTTTATGCAAATCCCTCGCATTCGAGCCTAATGACAAATGGGTCAAAAATTTGCGGCTAATGACACAAATGTGCTTGTTTCTGCCTATAAATTTTATGCATAAATAAATCCATAGAAGGCTACAAATTGCAAAAGAAAAAAAAAACCGAGAGGAGCAAAAATAGAAATCATATGAGTAAAAAAAGAAAGAAAGCAAAAAAAATAACTGAAAGGCCTGAGAATGGAAGCAAACAAACAAACTATGATTGAAGACTTTCTAGCAACGACCTTTACGGGTTTCTGGCATCGCACATTAATCAATGGACAAATAAACATAAGATTAACTTAAATGGTCATAAGGGTAACGCTCTCATAATATAATGGGCCCTGCGCCTAGACGATAGTTCAGTATGCCAAAGCGGAAGTTGTTGTACTACTAATCTATGTATGTTTACACAAATGTGTTGGGAACGCATTAAAGGTTTTCCTTGTTTGCGTGGCCTTGACAGCAAATTACGGCTTAAATATGCCTAGCTTAGGTGCATCAAAATCATGTTTAACTTTCTTCAGAACAAATATAATTCATCAGAAATAAATATCATTTAATACTATATTCAAATATTTGACATCATTTCATTGAGATGCCAGTTTTAACACCGATTCAATAAAAAATATCCCAACAAAAAATTCTTGATAATAATTAGTCTTCATTCGAAATTTGGAAATGGTTACGTCAAATAAACTATGATATTACAGAATATCAAAAATTATTATTTATTATCATTTATTCACAGCTTAAAAATACAATAAAATGGCTTAAGATGATTTGTTGTAAGTTTACAAGGCTTCCATACATTATAAAGGTTTTAAATAATTTTATAATAAATTTAATAAAGATAACCTTTTTGTTTTACTTTTTTATTTTACATGCAATTCCATGTTGACTTGATTCCTTAATTTATTTTATATTAATGATCAGATAAATGCAGCACAGCAATAAATCTGGAGTTTTAGACTTCTCGATGCGATTTTTTTTAATTTGGTTCTCTCAATTATTTTCTACATTGTTGCGTAATTGTAATTTTTTTCTTTGTACAGATTTTTTCTTCAAGACTATTGTTTTATTTTGCACAATTACACTGCTAATGGTGAATCGAAATACTTTTTTGCAATAAAACTAAGTACATATAGTAGAAAAATTCAGATGAGGTAACTTGAAGCTCACCATTTGGCAGTGCAACGCCTGAACAATTTTAATTAAACAAATTTTCACGTCCGTCTGTACAAATACAGCATGTGTGATTGGGATTGTGATTGTTATTTATTCACAATTTTATGCTGCTTGCATATTGAATTATTGTTTAACTTGAAGTGCGCTGAAAGAACAATTAATTCTGTTGTGGCATTTAATGAAAATTGTGTTGCATATTCATCTTTCAAGTTAATAACAAGCAAGCGGAGCGGTCTCGATATGGCAATACTCGACTTCAAGATATCCTTATGTCCTTGCCTATTAAATTTGACGACTGTCGTAAACTGGACACAAACATTAGACCCTTTTGTTTGCACATTTTTAATGTGTGCTGGGTATAAAAAGCCAAATAAATAGGAAATCTGTCCAACGTCAGTTTCCACTTGGGCGTAATCTTATAGCACGTACTGTATGTGATGTATTATTTACATTAGTTGTCCAATTCAAATACAATAACTGCAATACAATGAAGTAGACGCCATCTCCCCATCTGTAGTGCTAGTGTTTATATTTGTATTTGAATTTGTATTTGTATTTTTGTTAGTTGGTCGCCGGACAACACAGAAAGTGTGCATGTGTGTGTCTCCCAAAGGAGAATCATTCCTGGCAACAATAAAAACAAACCAGAAGGCATCGCGTATTACTACCTGACTACCAAATACCCTGCACGAGTAAACCTACTTCAGTTTCCAGTTTAAAATGCGCCCACAATATTCTAGGGTACGTGGAGTTTGGAGATAAACGAAGGCAAAGCAACAGCTCCAGTTGTGGCTGGGAACTAAAAAAAGCGCAGAGACCTAAACAAATATGCAGTAATCGTGACACTGGATGAATGGAGACGACTTTGAATCCACGGAGTTGGGACTCGGCAAACCGACACAGCAGGAATTGTCTCTATTTGTCTTCATTACGATTGCTTCAATGGCCAGCAAAACAATGTTTGCCATCATCGATTAAAAGTCTTGACTGGCAAAATTAAGACTAGATCGTAAGTAAATATTCGTAACTCCTCTTTTATAGTTGGTTTAATCGGATTGCATCGCACAAATTTGTAATTACATTTTATAAATTTATTGCTGTGAGTTTTTTCTTAACGTGTCTTATTCAAAATATATTTTAGAAACTTTATTTGATACTCTTCTGAAATTGCTTTAACATTTTCGATATCTGCATATTTGCGTATTCATTACAATCATCGATTAAAAGTGAGTGGCAAAATTGGGACTAGATCGTAAGTGAATATTTTATTATGTTTGTTTAATTGGATTGCATCTGACAATTTTGGAATTCAGTTTAAGTTTTTTCTTAGCATGTGTTATTCAAAATATATTTTAGAACATTTATTTCATAATCCTCTTTAATATCAGCATATTTTGGTGTTCATTACGATCGTCGAGTTATCGTAAGTAAACATTTTAACCTGCTCTTTTAATGTTTTTTAATCGGATTGCGAAATCAGAGTGTTCAATATATATATTTTAAAAAATGTATTTAATACTTTTCGTAAGTTGCGACTGGCTAAAATAAGACCAAATATTCGGGAAAATGTGCAATTAAATATTTAAAAGAGAGCTTTTTATTTTTTCATTTTGATATTCAAAATGCATTTGAAAATGTATTCAATACTTTTCTTAAATCGCTTTAACAATTTCAATATCTGAATATTTTAGCAATTGTTTTTTTTTCCTTTTTTTGGTTTTTTGTTTTTAATACTCGTAATAAAAGTTGTGTAATTGCTTGGGTGGCAGAGGGACTTATGCTTGTTCAGCTGAGTTAGAAGACTTTTCGCAACGAGGACGAAGGCTTCTTCGTCTTAAATTTACTTATGTTCAACTTGATTGCAAAAGGTGGCAAAAGGGCTTAGTTGGCATTATGGAAAACACTTGACATCAGGCGGTTGCGATGGCTGTGACAGTCCTAAGTCAACACCTTGGGCATCCTTCAGTCAGACAATAACATTGCTCACCTTGTGGTAATAAGCTTCAATATTATTATACAATTTTTGAGGTGATTGTCGAGAGCTGTTGCAAGTAGAGAGAGAGAGAGAAAGAGAGAGAGCTTGAGCCTAAAAATTGAGACTCTCTGAGTCTGAGGCTCTTTCTGCTGCTGTCGCAATCATTTCTGCTTCATGTCTGTGCGCGGTAATTCCAGATAAATGAAAATTCATAAACAAGGAACTCATTAAATTCTGGGAAGCCGCCTGGCCAGTTACCCATAAAATAAGGCTTCTCATAAATACCCAACAAACGTTGTGCTTATCGTTATTGTTGTTGTCGTTTCTGTCGTTGTTGTTGTTGCTGTTCGCTTTGCACCTGACCACTGGCGGCAAAGGGCCTTGAGTGGCAACCTGGTCGAATGCATTTGCATTCCAAGTGACTTCGCTGAACTGCCAGCAAACCAACAGCCAACAGCCCAACAGCTTTACAGTCTAGCAGCATTGCAGCTTTCCACGTTGATACCCTGTGAAGAGGAATAAAACTTGGCACTTTTATTGCTTTGTGCGACAAAATGATCAGCGCAGTTTTTCTCACACTCCGTCCGTCCAATTGTAGAAATGCTTCGATTTCAGGGTTCATAAGAGAGCTAAAAGAGGATGAGTCACTTGCAATCAGTAATTTCCCTGTCGTGCTTATTTACAATATTTATTTAAAGAAATTTATGTCAGTGGGTAAACTCTCTGGCATACCTATTAATTAATTGACTTAAGAAATTTTCAATTAACATTAATTCACGTTTTTCATTCTTTTAGAAATTGATTTATTTTTTATGTATGTTATTTCTTTTATTATTATTTCTTACTAATGAATTAATTATTTATTATTCAATTTTGTATTATTTCACATGAGTTAAATAGTTCAGCAGAGTATCTCTTCGATTTTTAAAAGTGCGTTATAACTTGCTATGTGTGTTGATGTTGATGATTTAATGAGTTTCTAGCTATGAGTAAACATACTTAATTTTTCTTGATTCAATTTAATTTATAACTAAATATCATAAATATTAACATAATATTTGAAATGCAATAATTAATGAATAAGATTTGTTGATTTTGATGAGTTTCCTTCCCATTTCATTTTGCATTCATTATAATCAATATTTGTACAATACTTCAAGTAAATAAATGTAAGTCGACAAATAAGAGTATCTGACAGTCCTTCATCGACAAAGCAGCGCGTTACTACTTGCTCTGTGTGTACTCGGGATATCCTTGGCCATTTGGCTCATGGGTTTTCATTAAATTTCGTATTTTCAGCTTGGCTCTTTCCACCCAGAGCAGCACAATAAGGATTAAACGCTCCAACGGCACTCAACGCTCGACTGTTTGACTTTATAATAACTTCGATTTAAAGCGATTTGCACTTACTATAAAACTCCCCCTCGTCGTGGTAAATGGATAGTCGTCGATCAGTCGATGTAAAGTTAGCCAGCATAGCAAAAAGAGCGAATTAATAAATTGGCGTAGTTGAGGTGCGATTCATTTGCAAATTGAATGAGTGAGAAGTGAAAACACAAAACTAATTTCCTGCTATCCTTCGTCTATTTTCGTTGCTATGGATGGAATATTTATTGGGCAATAGATTTCCTTTAAAGTGATAATTTCAGTTTGACTTGGAATTCAGCTGCTTCGAATAAATGCCACAATTCGCGAGTTTCAAGAGCGTAATGCCAATCAAATGTTGCTTGCTCGCTGCCGACTGTTGGGTTGTGGTTAAAGTTGAATGGGCCCAATCTGGGGCAACAACACGTGCACTTCATCATTGTCAACTGCCATTGAGGCGATATGGCACGATGGTATGCACAACACACACACACACACACACACACTCACTCACACACACATTACTCATACGCCCCGTGTGCGCGCCTAAATATTTGCTCAGATATCACTAATGCGCAGCCGTACGTTGACGTTGTCGTCGTCGTTGTCGTTGTCGTTGTCATTGTAGGTGATGTTGCGACCGCAAACACACAGTGTATCCAAAAGATACTTTCGCAGCACATCAAATTAGCGTTCTAACAAACTAGCCTGAATATTTGCCCAACACTTTTGGGACGCCGCGCACAAACACACACACAAAGACACACAGACACCTGGGTTAACAAACTAATGCCAACACACGCACACACAGTTAAAACCATACACAGATACACTCGCTCAATGTCAGGTAGTTGAGTTTCTCTTGCAATTTATGCCACGCAAAGGCAAAGGCAAAGCAAACGCAGCTCAGCCAAAAGGCAAACAAATACAAATCCTATTTGAATTGTAAGCAATTGGCTGAAGTTGCCGTCAAAGTTGTGGCCCAAAAAGGAACGACAAGTTCTACGAGCCATCTATCTATCCATCTATCTATCAATATATACACATATATGTATATGTATGGGTTGTGTATCTAGCTAACTGCGTGTCTCAATGCGCTGCATTGGCATTGGCGCTGAGCAAATATTAATCTGAATCTGCAGACGACGCGTTCTCGCGATTGTCCCAATTGCCAAGCCCCGAATCCTGTGGGTCTCCGCTTTTGCTCTGGTCTAGTCTCTTCGCCAACTTTGCAGAGGCAAATCAATTGCAATTACAACAAACACATTCAGCGACCTCTCTGCCAAATGGAAATCAATTTGAAATGAGAATCACGTTCCGCCTTACAGCGTCGTTCACCTTCTTTTTATTCCTCTATTTTTTTTTTTTGTTAGTTGCACACTCCAATTTCAGTTGCAGCTCCAGTCTCTCTATAGCTAAAGCTGCTTGTTTGCATTTGGATTGCCTTGCAAAACATGTGCAATGGCAATTCGTGCATAAAATGCATGTCGCAATACCAATGGGCTTAGAATGCCACTTATCCAACTACTACCACGACATTGGATATATCCTCAGATATGCACCACCTAACGATCCTGCCAATTAACTGTGCATTGAAGACACAATTTCAAAGTAAAACTTTCCACGATGAGGAAAGTGCAATAAAAAATGTATTAGTTATTCATTTTATTAGTTTTCTTAGCATTTTTTTTACTTCAATTTATCTTTGATAAATTTAATTGTTAGTTTCTAAGATTATTTCGATGTAATGCATAAGTAACGTTAAACACTCTACATTTATATTGCACATTACTGCGGCAATCGCTAGTGATTATGCACAACGTAAGTTTATTATTAAAAAAGGACATAAATTTTATGGAAAGCCTAACAAAAGGATTGACAACAGCGAAAAGAAAGGTCGACATAATAGTAACAGCAACATGCATAAATATTAATTAACGTTTAAAGTAACAACGGAAAGACAAGCACGGCGGCAAAAAAAAAACGAGAAGAAAAAACAGAATTATAATATCACCTTTTCGTGTAACATTTATCATCGGTCTGTCCTTGCCAACAAAAAAAAAAAAAAAAATACAAAAAAAGAACAAGAAAAACATAACAACAACAAAAAGGCAGAGAAACAAAGGGAAGCCCATCGCAGCGCAGAGAAAACCGAAAAAAGAAAATAAAAATATAATAAAAAAATGACAGGAAAAGCAACGACAACAAAACAGACAGTGGAAAAAAGACAAATGAAAGTCGATAAATTGTCACGTCGGCAGCAAAGTGCAAAGAAATTTGTGTTTGCTGTATCTTGCCCCAATGACGTGGCTTTAATGCGCATCTCCGATACAATGTGATCGAATTAATAACAGCGACAGCGACAGCGACAACAGCAACAACATCGACAGCAAACAGCGAACAGCAAACGGTGACATGAGCAAATTGAATCGCAAATCAAACATATCGAAAGCACAAACCTCATTGAAGCCCAATTAAAGGTGAATCAAATCGCAAACTCATTAGCATACAAACAAACACAAGTAGTGTCAGTATTTGTCCAATGTGTCCTATGTAACATACATCAAGGATTATTCACGGCCATTTACACTGACTACATCTCCAGCAACAACAACAAGCTACATTATTCTCACAAAATGTTGGAATAGTGCTTCTTTAACACTACTAATAAAAATAATAAAATATTTAAACTCAATGTTAACAACAATAAAATATAATGTTGTAATAATATTTAAAATACAGATATACGCATATAAATAATCAACAATCAATCAATTTTACAACAATATTAAAATAATAGAATAAATAATATTTATATGAACATAAATAACTGTTTTCGATTTCGATTCACTTTGTTCATTGTATCTTTTATATTTAGTAAATATTATATGTGTTAAAAAATATAGCAAATGTTTTGAGTATAAAATACTTCGAATGAAATGTATGTATTTCCATATCATTTGTTTTTAATTTAAACACCCACAATAATTTTCTATTTTTAGTGTATTAAATTTGATTCTATTTTTTCATATTCCCATGTATTACTTTGAGACACTTTAAAGTCCAATTTTAGTTTAATAGTAATTCTCATAGTTCATCAACGTTCATATACGACTTTCAAATGAACACAAATATTGTTTTCACAAAATTGATTGTTTGTCGCATACCTCGCTTAATGACCATTTTGCTCACTGTTTTTTTCATTTAACGGCTGCAATGTACTTCAAATTAAATTTCATAAGCATATTTCTAAGTTTATCAGTCACACGCAAAATAAAAGTATAGTAAAAAAATGTTAAAGCCAATTTCATAGGTGTATTGCCAAATTCATTGTTTTCAATCGATGTTTTGGTCCAGTTTTATTTGCTGCTTTCTGAATTAGGGTGCCATTAGAGGAGGGGCTTAAACGCGTCTCTTTATTATTTGCTTTCTGCTCTTTCGCACGATATGTAGAAACGGAAAGTCGCCAAATGGTTATTTAATTTGTTTGCCAACTTTGCTTAACTTGCAGGTCGCAGTCCTGTCTTCGGGGAGCTTGTTGTAGTTGCAATGCGTGTAGCATACTTTGCGGCGCCCAACGCTTGACTGCGCCCCAAATGTGCGGTTACATATACGACTAGGTGTCTCTGTGTGAGTGTGGTGTGCTGTGTTTGTTGCGGTGGCTTAAGACAAATGAATTTCGATTTAATTTTTGGCGCAAAGCCACAGAAGCTGCCACCAAAAGTGGCAAAGTAATTAAAATTTGCATTTCAAGGTGTGTCGCGTCTTTCTCCATAATTGCTAACTAAACTATTGCCAGACTCTAATCTTAAACTAAACACAAGCCACAATTGGTTAAGTTCTTTAAAGCGATTGACTCAAGTTACACTTAATTGTAAATAACACCTAAATACTAACTTATCAAATAATTATGATTAATACAAAATGCACTTTATTATTATATTATTATCATCATAGCAAAGAGATTTAATACCAGTTTCTTCTGGGCACATTAAAGTTGATTTTTTTCACTCTCTCCATAGTTATTTTTTTTTCTTTATTTATCTATAGTAATCACCGGCTTAAACTTATTAATTACGCAACTATCATGAAGTAAATAATTGTATTGTCTGCGTTTTCTGCATAAATAAATGTGAATTCAACAGTTTGCTTGAACATTTGTTCATTAAATTTCATAATAAATTGGATTTTATTTAGTTTGTGTATGAAATATAAAAGGCACATCCAGAGGGAGATGGAGTAACAAAGTCAGCAACAGTTGAGTGTGGCAGAGACATAAAGACAGACACAAATAGAAAACTCTCTCGCTTTCTTATTGCACTTGACGCCTCTCCTCGGCTCTCCTCCATCTTGTAATCCCAAAGGGTGTCATAATTTTATATGCTGGCGCCGTTGACGCTGCTGTTGCTATTTCAGTGTGCCGTCGTCGTTGTCGTCGTCGTCATCGGCTGCATCAAAGAGCCACATCGAAAAGGGGTGAGAAGGGACGGGAAACGAAAACGCAAACGGGGATGGGAATTGGAATGGGAATGGAAATGGCAATGCCACCGGACACACAAAGTATTGTTGAGATGTTAAGAGCTCGTCGCAGATTTTGTCGTCGTCGTCGTCGTCGTCGACGTCGTCCTCTGTAGTTGACATAATTATATTGTAAAATATCGTTGCGAATTCCGCGTCTCTAAATGTGCGTCTGTGTGTAATGATATACGATGTGTGCGTCAAAGCTGCACTTTGTGCACTTTTGCGCCCGTTCTCTGGGTTCAATTGTATTTTTAATACGGAAATTTATGAAGCATCGCGAGCGTAGCATATGTGTGCGTGTGACGTCATCAAATTATTTTTGATTTAGTAAATCATCTGTGTTGGGTTGTGAGCTTTCACTTCGATTGTTAGAGGGCAGCGAAAGAAAAATGCGCTGCGTTTAACACCAAGCACTTCACTATTCTTTGTGACACTTGCAACACACACACACATAGACACAATAGTCGTACTTTGCTGCACTCGTTTGTTCCGGTCTTCGTTGCCAGGTGACACGCTCAAGTAATGAACACGCTTCCTAGAAACACTCACTGCATATTTTATTATATTTTTCATTTATTTTCAGTTACTTGCTTTCACTGCTTTAAGTGAGAAGCACTTTGAACTGCAGTGAACTGATTGGATTTAAATTGAAATAAATTCAACATTTATTTATTTTCCATTCATATTTCTTATTAATTAAAATGATTGATATAGCTATTAAAAGTGTAAAATTAATATTCTTGAGGTTATCATAGTCTTCTTCTCGGCTTTAAGTGAAAAAAACATTTAAACTGCTGTCCGATGATTTAAATTAATTTTTTAAACATTTTAAATGAATTAATCTTAACTCAAATTCCTTATCGAAATATTGATAGCAGTTGATTATAATTAATTATTTTGTTTTATCTTAGTCAATTTAGGTGGGTGATTTTATTTTAATGCATTTTTTATTCAATTGTTTATTAAAATATCGAAAATTAAATATTTATTCGAAAAGTCTTTCTCATAATCTCCATTAAAAGAGAGACATTTAAGAACTGCAATTTGATGATTTCGTTGTATTTAAATAAATTCTCCGTTACAATTTTGGACAACAAACAACGAAACTTTGCCATTTTGTTTTTTTTTTTTTAATTGTTCATCAAAGCTCATCAATTTGTTGCAATTAATGTAGAAAATATTTAATAAAAGTCTTTTGACAAAAGTAGTGTTCTTTAACAATGCACCTCTCCCTAAATGATTATCAAAATTTGTCAATCAAAATTTTATATATGCTTATATATTTTGTTGTTATTTTTACAAGCTCAGCTTCATGATGCAGTTTACAGGTTGAAGCAAATTGCACAGATAATTCAATATGGTTAGCACACATATATAACTGATGACTTTTGGTTTGGTTGCCAGCAAAATAGCAAAACATTATTTAATTTGTGCATTCCGAATTTGCACAGCAGCAGCAAAAAGGTTTAAATGAAAATGTGATGTGGCATGCGTGTTGTATAAATTAACTGTCGTTGTGAATGGATAAAGGTTAGACGGGAAATTCATAGACAAATAACGAATCACCTGTCAGATGCTATCTGTCCATTTGTTGGGCATAAATTAAGGGATATCTATTTTGGAATGGCCACAAAAAGGCAAACACAACAGAAACAACAGCACTCTTGGAGAAAAACCGAATGTGTAGCAAGCTAATTAAATATTTATACATAATATAAGGTCATACTGGAATCATACGCCCCATTATACGAGCACATGTCACAGGCACATTAGCTTTTTGTGTGTGCGTTTGTTGTTTTTTTTTTGCTGTTGTCCAGAATTTCGGGCTGTCTGCTGAGATTGCCAACAATGTCGAACTTTATTTGCTAACCCCAAATACCAGAACAAGCCAGAAAACTTGCAGCACGCTCTGAGCTCGTATTTCCCTATTACAGCCCGGCAGCACAAGAAAAAGAGCGGAGAAATAGAAATATGGCAAGTGAGAAATGGGAGTTTTGGGTGAAAGCACTGAAAATTGAGTGCATCGCACATCATAAGGCCTCGTGTGTGTGTGTTTGAGTGCGTGCAGTGTGCTCTGAGTGTGTGTGCTCTGAATGTGGGTGTGTTTACAGGACCGTGCACTTGTCAAAAGAAATTGTTTACGCTTTTTAAGTTTGCCAACAAGAGCAGCAACATCAACAACAGCAACAACAACAACAAATGTTTCGTTGCATTCTCATCTCGCCGACGGAGAAAGCAAAGAATCTCGAAATGGTTTTGAGCAGAGACTCGGATACTCGTAGATGGCTCGCAAACATGGCCAATGGCCAATGGTATTAAGAAAGTTATCTACTTGTTATACACTTATCAAATTTAAATTAAAACAAATGAACTCGCAACAAGATTTGCGGTCGAATGTGCAAGTAGTTTGCCGGTTGCTCAAACTTCATAAAATCTATTAAACTGTCACTGCCACCAAGTTCTTGCTGCTCGGCAAGAAACTTGCTTATGTACTTAGTTTAGCTGTCGCAAATGAGAACTTCCCGAGCAAGGCAGAGGCAAATCTTAATGCAATTTGGCTGCATAACTTCAATGCGGTTTTTTAATGATTAAAAGTAATTTTAATAAATGATTGCAATTCTTTTTATTACTTAATGTAAATGAGAACTTCCAGAGCGTTACAAAAACAAATCAGACGCAGCACTTTGTTATTTTTGTTTAATCATGTTGTTGTATATTCATTTTATTTTAAAACTAATTTAAAATGTAGGAGATGTAATATTTCAAAATGTTGTATTTTCCAATCTTTATTTAATAATAGCAATTCTTTCAATGTTGCTTTTTTATGATTCAAAATAATGTTAATAAATGATAAAAACTATTTTTTTTGTCAACAATTTTACTTTACTTACTTACTTTACTTTAATATCAATAAAAAACTTAATGCGATGTAGTGAACAACGTTCCAAAGAGCTGATGGGGGTGCTGTATGCGATTGCGTACGCGCTGGCTTCCACGGCTTTGCTCACCGACATGAGGGGTAACGAAAAAAGTGCCATCGCACAGCTTTGCTCCGGTTTTAATTTATATTACATTGAATATTTCGCGTACTGGGGGGGGATGGGAATAAAGAGTGCAATAAACATAGAACAAAGATATAGACAGAACGACAGAACAAGGTTGGAGAGGGTATCAGCCCACTCGTCTGGCAACACTGATATTATTGTGTGCCCTTGCCCACCCTACCATGATCCTGCTTTCCATTTCACCAAGTGTCAGGATCCCTACGAGTGGGTCGGCCGACCTACTACTGCTCAGCGATGCATGGTTTCAAAAAAAACAAAGAAAAATTAAGCGAACATATTACCTAATTTATTAATTAAAGAAAACAAAGAAACACTTAAAATTGACATACTAAACAATAAATTTACGCATGTAAGGTACTATAAGAGAGGCTAAAAGGAAATGCAAGATAAATAATTGACTTATAAATACATTATATAAAACTAATATATAATTAATATAAATAATTATTTATTTTTGACCCTATTTTCTTTTCTTTTTGTTAAATGCTCAGACAGTTCGAAGCCAAATTTAAAATCCTTATTCACCACACAAACAACATTAGTGACTCGATCAGCAGAAGGCCAAAAAAGCTTCAAGCAGTTTGTGTGACGTGCGAGTTGCAATTAGCAAGCAGTGCAGTCAGCTGATGCAATTAATTCCAAGCTGAGCCATAAAGTTCACCAAATAAAAGTAAAGCTTTTATTTGGGTGTATTGTTATTGTAAAATATTATAATGCAGACTTACAGTCAACATCCCACGCTGAAAGATCTTTCCGTGTAGGTGTGTGTGTCTGCATGCGCCAGCTGTGGAAAAAAAGTTCAACTACAAAAAAAAGTTGAAGGTGCCCAATCAAAAGCTGACTGGCATGAAGCTTACAACTTGCACAAATGACGTCACTACAAACAAGTACTTAATGGCAATTTTACGTACATATCAAATACATCTAAGTTGGGGAATTTAACATCAACATGGCTTTTAGTCTGGGCCTACATACATTTCTTGATTGTTTTTATACACTTTTGGGTTTATATATGGTCATTTTACGGGTGCATGAGAAGTCGCTTAGAAGTGATTGGCGACGTTGTCTTTAACACCTCGTCGTTATCGACTTACAAAGAAACAATATACGGGGACAAAATTACCAACGTTCACAATTAGGTACTAATATAAACAATCTAACAACATATATATAATTTCTTATTCCAACTCGGAAACGGCCATCGGTGTTGTTGCCTAACAGCTGGGTCTGCGTCTGCGCGGCTGTGCCTGTGAATTGCCACGGATGAGGTTTCGGCACAGAAGGGGGTGGTGGCTGCTGGAGCGGCTGGACGGTCACCTGGTATCCCCGTCAGCTTCGTTTAAAACTTGCCGCCGCTTTTGCTTGCGTGGGTGGCACGGTAGCTTAGCCCAATGCGCAGGTGCTTGGTTCGATATTTGGGTGCGAACAGCTGGGCGGTTCAATGTCTCGCGCCCACCAGCTTTCTGTCGTGATCGTGCGGTATTTTACGCGTAAGACGGTTTCGTCTGCGTATTTTAAACGATTTAAAGCTATTCACAACAGAGTTAGTACACCACTATTAGACATTAACACAACTTAGTCTGGAACTAAGTCTGGCACTAAGGCTGTAACTTAGTGCCGAATCCTAATTTTGGGGTTCGGCACTGCGGTGTAACGGCGGCTGGACCAATCTGCGGCGCAAATGAAATATTGAGGCGTCCTACTAAATAAATCTGCACGCCGTCGAACACACTATCTAAATTTTTTTTTTTTTCACTGTTCCGGTTAACCCACGTGCAATAAGACGACCGACATCACAAAACAATTGTTTTTTTTTTTTTTTTTCGTCTTTTTTCAATTGTCGGTTCTTCTTGTTGGCTATTGTATTGCTCATATTGGCAACCCGTACAAAAAAAGAATGCATCAGCCTAAATGCTAAAATGTTAAAGTTACTTCTGTCGCCTACCGATAGATGACGCTATCGTGACCCCATTTGTTATTTGTATAAACCTATGTTTGGACAACGACAAATTCAATATTATAAACAAATACAACTAACTAATATTAATCAATTTTATTAACAACTATTTAAAAAAAATAGACAAACAAATAATTACGAACAAATACTCAATAAACAAAAAAAAACCTTTCCAAAATAAATAGAAAAAAAAAAAAATGGTGCATACTTTGCGGCTGGGTGGTAATTGGTCCTACATGCGAAACATTACACACCCCCCTGCCAAAATCACACTTAGTCGGTGTAACGACAAAGTGGGATTCTCGCATGTAGGCGCTCCATCGATACCTATTGCTTAATATCCTTAGCATGGAATTTGCCGACCCGTTTACCTTGTAAATCTTCCAGCTCATAGTAACTACTACCCAGTTTTTTCTGAATCCTGGCTTTTACAAACGTTGGGGCTAGTTTTGAACTAAATCCTTTAACAAAATTGCTTTGTTGGAAATTTCGCCGGTATACTTCCTGACCAACCGTAAAGCTTACCTCACGGCTACGCAAGTTATATGACTTGTCATTTCGTACCTGCTGTTTCGCTATGGCATCTTTTGCAACTTGCCGAATCAGATCAAACGAATCTTCACGGTTGAAATTCGTGGTCCTATCTTCCAACTGCATAAGATTTCTCAGCAAATCATACGTCCTACCGCTGGTTATCATCTGTTGTCCAAACGCAACTCTATATGGACTATTATGAATGGCAGAATGAAAACCTGATCGTAACGCACAAGATATTTGGCTAAGTAGTTCATCCCAGTTAGTCTGGTCGGGCCTAATATACGCCTTGATAGCGGCCAGCACCGATCGATTTACCCGCTCAGATGCATTAGCTTGGGGCGCATACATCGCAGTGTACCGATGTTGGACTTCATATTTTTGCAACAACTCATTGAACTTGTGTGACCTAAATTGGACTCCATTATCTGACAAAATTACCTCGGGGACACCAAAACAGTGAAAAATATTCTCTTCCAAAAACGGCACAATGGCATCCGCGGTAAATTTCTTTACGGGTTTCAAAAAGGAGTATTTTGATAGATGATCCACCACCACAAAAATACCCACATTTCCCGAACGACTACGTGGATAAGGGCCCAAAAAGTCGACATACAGTTGCTGAAAAACTCTCTGAACCTCCTGATTATGTTTTAGTCGTGGTCGTAATGGCTGATTTGGGTGTTTCGTACACTTACAATTATCACACTCATTGACATAGACTTTAACGTCATTTACCAGATTTGGCCAATAATAATAACGTCTTATCCGTTCTAATGTTTTCCCAATCCCATTGTGGGCTGCTAATGGAGAACCGTGACACTGTTTTAAAATATCAGTGACGAGTTCTTTGGGGATCCACAGCTTCCAACAAAAATCATCTGCAATTTGTTCACCCGCCACATGTTCTGATCGGCGATAAACATGATTGCCGACAACTTTTAAATCTGGCAAAGAAGACGACTGGCTAAGCACCTTGTTTCGAAGCTCGGCATACTCCACGGTTTCGAAATGTGACGACTCCAAATCTATCACTCTGTCTACACTGAGGGATGACAAGTCTTCAGTGTGTATACGAGACAGAGCATCAGGGACTATATTCTGGCTTCCTTTTCGATGCACTATGCTAAAAGTAAACGCCTGTAACTTAAGAGCCCATCTGGCTAAACGGGAACCCATAAGCCACTTTAAGGACGCATGATCGGTGTAAATAACAAATTTGTGTCCTTCTACGTAGGCACGAAACTTCTTTACACACATTACTGCAGCTAAACACTCTTTTTCGGTGACTGAATAATTTCGTTGACATTTATTAAGCTTTCGAGACATAAAGGCTATTGGTACATCATGTCCCTCGCTATCGCTTTGCATAAGAACGCCTCCAACACCTGTAAAGCTAGCATCGCAATGAATAGCAAAAGGCTTGGAAAAGTCTGGACTATGAAGTACTGGAGCCTTACACATCGCATCTTTCAGAGCATTAAATGCCTGTTGAGCTTCTTCTGACCACACGAACCTTTGCTTTTGCTTGAGTGTGTCAGATATTGGGGCAGCGATTCCAGCATAATTTTTTATAAACTTGTGATACCAGCCTGTGGTACCTAAGAAGCGTCTGACTTGTCTGACTGATCTTGGTATTGGAAAGTCTTTAATCGCTGCTACTTTCTCGGGATCAGTTTGGATTGTACCATGACCTATGACATGTCCTAGATACTTTACTTCTTGCAAACAAAAACTGCTTTTCTCCACATTAATTGTGAGCCCTGCTAACGTTAATCGGTTAGCCAGCTCTTTCAAAACGGCCAGATGCTTCTCAAACGTTTCGGAAATAACTAACAAATCGTCTAAATAGATAAATATTTCATTGCGTAAGGTCGGTGGAATAACTTTATCCATTAATTTTGACATGGTTTGTGGTGCATTAGTTAGTCCAAATGGCATCACAGTGAACTGATATAATGGCCTACCCGGTACACTGAAAGCGGTTTTCTCTCGCGCATTTCGTGTCAAAGGAATCTGCCAATATGCATCTTTCAGATCAATGCTTGATATGAATTCAGCTTTTGGCAAACGGCTTAAGATTCCATCAATCAATGGCATGGGATAAGCGTTCTTTACTGTGACCTCGTTGACTTTTCTACTGTCTAAACACAAACGAACTTTTCCAGGCTTTTGCACCAACACTACTGGTGAGGACCATGGGCTGTCAGATTCTTCAATTACCCCTAACGCAAGCATTCGATCCAATTCTTTGTACATAAGTTTCTCCACAGCTGGAGACACCGAGTAATGACGTTGTTTTATGGGTTTACATGCAGCTATCTCAATGTCGTGCGTCATCCAGTGTGTCTTCCCTAAGCCCTTTTTGGCAAAAGATGGAAACTGTTGCACTACAGCTAATAGATCTTTTTGTTGATCTATTGCTAACGGAATTCGAAGCGGGTCATCTGAATGCATTGCCGCAATACTATTGGTTTGAAACTGATGCATCAGCAACATTGGTAGCAAATCAAATGTTCTCCAAAAATCTATGCCTAAATACAAATCCTGTGCTAATGACGGTACAATGTATAAGTTCAATTCATGTATAATGCCACGAAATTCTACGGGAGTTGATAGTTTCCCAATGATCGCCTGTTGGGTTCCATCAGCTGTGTGTACAGCCAAATTAAGTGGTCTATACAACGCCTTAGTTTCTACAATTTCTTGTGCAAGGCTACCACCTACACAGCTAATGCTGGCACCAGTGTCCATTAATCCTGCAACAGATTTGTTAAATACTTGGACTTGGGCATATGGTCGCAGATCACCAGTTTTATTTACTACAGATGCCAGAATAGCTCGTTTAGCAGATTTATTTAACTTACAAAACTGGGGCGACCGATTGTTTTTCTGGGGTACTAAACTTCTATTAATGGGTATTGGTATTTTTGATGATTCAGGTAACGCCGGAGTGTCTAAATCTTTAGTTACTCCGTATTGGTAGCCCTCGAAATCAGTTTGCGTGCACTGGCTAATGGTGCACGCACTAGTTCGTTTTTTGAGGCAGTGTTGCACTTTACGCAGCTTGGTCGATATGTGTCCCGCTTGCCACAGCCATAACAAAAAACTTTTCGCTCCGACACGCAATCTTGATATCGATGGCCGATCTTGCCACAATTCCAACATGAAAGTGCCAAGGCGTCGATATCGCCATTTATCGACTCCACTTCATCAATATTTCCGCTTAAATTAGTTTGCACATTGACTTCATGAATTTGGTGTCGAATGAAAGGTCTTGGCTGAGTTATTAGCGGCTTCGCATTATTGGCCATGAACCGTTCTCGAGTGCGTACTACATGTCGCAATTGGTCCATGTTCAATATGCGCACATACAAAATCTCTAATTGAATTTCAGGTAATAAATTGGTGCGTACCATCTCCAACATTGACAACTCATCTATTGGATGCAACAATCTGTCTGACAGCGCTAGCATTGCATCGTAGAATTGATCAAAGTTTTCCTGAGGCTTCTGCTTCCTTTGGGACATAGCTGCTCGAATTTCCAAGTCAGTCCTACCATCGTCGAACTGAGACCTCAATGCAATGCACAATTCTGGCCAGCGAACTACCGAAACACTTCTATGAAATCTCCAGAAGAATTCGCTGCCACGGCCTTCAAACAAGTTGCTGGCATAACGTGCCAGCAGATCAAAGTCGCCCTCCAGTGTCTGTCTAGTCAACGCTTCAACTCTATATATAAAATCGTCAATTGACGTAGACGCATGCCCGGAAAATCGCAGCTTCCAATTTGAAATAATTTGGCTAATCCTATCAGGTCGAAGTCCTTGACTCTGTTGCGAACCATAAGGTGAACCCCTATTATCTGCCGGTGCTCCGCCGTTCAACGGATTTGGCCGATGTTCTATTCCAAATAGCTGCTCAAAACTTTGATTCTGCGGACCCATTGGAGGAGGTATTGCATAACGCGGCCCTGCGCCATTATTAACTGGCGACGATTGAGCTGCGCCCGTATTTGCCGGGGAGGATTGAGCAGATATACGTTGAAATCCGCTTTCAATTGCTTCTGTCAATCGCGCGGTCTGTTGTGCTAATGCGGTGGCTATAGCCGATACTAACACCTGCTGCAAATTTGTTGTTAAGTCTTGGCTCCCAACTGGCTGAATTATTGGCTCTTCTAACCTTTGGGGACCACCTTGATAATTTCCCGCTATTCCAGAGGCTTGTTGCGTTTCCAGCTGGCCCTGTACAGATTGCGCTGTGGGCTGGCCAGCGGCGGATTGCAAACCAGGCCTGTTGCCCTGGCTACCAACAGCTTTCGCGTTTGGCACAGTACTTGCCGCCCTCGACTGCGATCGGGTTGTCATGCCAGAGGCAGGCATCCTGACTGCCTCAGCTTCTGACGCTGCCAGTTCTTCGGCTAAATTCAGCACTGAACGGCTCAGCACGGTACGGCAAATGGGACAAAGATTTTTGTTCTTTGTGTTGGCGTTAAAGCAGGCGTGGTGAAAATAATGGTTACACCGAGTCGCTAATAATTGCGCAGGATACTCCACTTCTTGGGTGCAAACGCAACAAATAGTTTCGGTTATTGACCTCTGATAAGGGTTATTAGGACTTCCCTGTACTGCCATTGTTTTCTTTTTCAAATATTTCTAAGTAGCTAAGCTAGGGCCTATCTAGGACCAAAATATGAATATTAACTAAATAATTAAATACCTCAATTTATAGATAAATAAATAAATAATTCAATAAATCAATAAATTAATAAAGTAATAAATAGATAAATAGAGAAATAGATAAATAGATAAATAGATAAATAAATAAATAAATCAATAAACAGATAAATAAATAACAGAATGTCTCAATAAATACACAAGTTAACAAATACGCACAAAATCGGAAACCAAGAAAGATACAATTCATAAACAAAATTTTTGAAACCATGCACAACCTCACAGAAAGTAAGTTAGCCAACTGACTCTTCTCTCAAACCTATTAGAAAACTTCAGACAAGAAGAAAAAAAAACAAACACATGAATGTTACCAGAAACAGATAGTCATCCATACATTGAGCGCGTGCTAGTAGCTCTTGGCCACGGACCACGATTTAGCAACAATGTGACCACTGTCCCATTTTATTGAATGTTGACAAGCAGTTTAACCCACACCCAGTCAAACAATTGATCTGGCCTGTAGGCTGTAACGAACTGCTTAAGCTAACAAACAAAACGAAGTAAGAGAAAGGAAAGAAAAGGGAAAATTAGGGAATTGAAATACATATATATCAAGTTTAGCGGCAAGTCATAGTTTTATAAGCCCATTAACTTGTTTTAGACCACTATACCTGTACATACATACCTTTACATATATTTTTAATGTTCTCAGGCCAAATTTTTATTATTTGGCCCCCATTTTATTGAATGTTGTCAAGCAGTTTAACCCACACCCAGTCAAACAATTGATCTGGCCTGTAGGCTGTAACGAACTGCTTAAGCTAACAAAGAACAAAAATGGTCAGAACAATTATATGTAATATTATGACATTAGACGGACAGTTACTAAGTACCTGACTGTAATAAATCGCGCATGTGTCAACACTGAACTATGCCACGACAATTAACGAGTTTAGCCTTTAACTGTTTAATTTATTTATTGCACAAATTATGGAACAAATAAAAGGATATAGGATCTGGAAATTGGGATAACAGTCACAAGGTGTTCTTGACTTTTGAGAATGTTTCTTTCTCAGAGCATGTTGAAAATTGCTTCTCAAACAGGCCACACGATTGGGCGCCAAATATAATATTAATTAATATAAGAACTGTAGTGAACAACGTTCCAAAGAGCTGATGGGGGTGCTGTATGCGATTGCGTACGCGCTGGCTTCCACGGCTTTGCTCACCGACATGAGGGGTAACGAAAAAAGTGCCATCGCACAGCTTTGCTCCGGTTTTAATTTATATTACATTGAATATTTCGCGTACTGGGGGGGGATGGGAATAGAGAGTGCAATAAACATAGAACAAAGATATAGACAGAACGACAGAACAAGGTTGGAGAGGGTATCAGCCCACTCGTCTGGCAACACTGATATTGTTGTGTGCCCTTGCCCACCCTACCATGATCCTGCTTTCCAGTTCACCAAGTGTCAGGATCCCTACGAGTGGGTCGGCCGACCTACTACTGCTCAGCGATGCATGGTTTCAAAAAAAACAAAGAAAAATTAAGCGAACATATTACCTAATTTATTAATTAAAGAAAACAAAGAAACACTTAAAATTGACATACTAAACAATAAATTTACGCATGTAAGGTACTATAAGAGAGGCTAAAAGGAAATGCAAGATAAATAATTGACTTATAAATACATTATATAAAACTAATATATAATTAATATAAATAATTATTTATTTTTGACCCTATTTTCTTTTCTTTTTGTTAAATGCTCAGACAGTTCGAAGCCAAATTTAAAATCCTTATTCACCACACAAACAACATTAGTGACTCGATCAGCAGAAGGCCAAAAAAGCTTCAAGCAGTTTGTGTGACGTGCGAGTTGCAATTAGCAAGCAGTGCAGTCAGCTGATGCAATTAATTCCAAGCTGAGCCATAAAGTTCACCAAATAAAAGTAAAGCTTTTATTTGGGTGTATTGTTATTGTAAAATATTATAATGCAGACTTACAGTCAACATCCCACGCTGAAAGATCTTTCCGTGTAGGTGTGTGTGTCTGCATGCGCCAGCTGTGGAAAAAAAGTTCAACTACAAAAAAAAGTTGAAGGTGCCCAATCAAAAGCTGACTGGCATGAAGCTTACAACTTGCACAAATGACGTCACTACAAACAAGTACTTAATGGCAATTTTACGTACATATCAAATACATCTAAGTTGGGGAATTTAACATCAACATGGCTTTTAGTCTGGGCCTACATACATTTCTTGATTGTTTTTATACACTTTTGGGTTTATATATGGTCATTTTACGGGTGCATGAGAAGTCGCTTAGAAGTGATTGGCGACGTTGTCTTTAACACCTCGTCGTTATCGACTTACAAAGAAACAATATACGGGGACAAAATTACCAACGTTCACAATTAGGTACTAATATAAACAATCTAACAACATATATATAATTTCTTATTCCAACTCGGAAACGGCCATCGGTGTTGTTGCCTAACAGCTGGGTCTGCGTCTGCGCGGCTGTGCCTGTGAATTGCCACGGATGAGGTTTCGGCACAGAAGGGGGTGGTGGCTGCTGGAGCGGCTGGACGGTCACCTGGTATCCCCGTCAGCTTCGTTTAAAACTTGCCGCCGCTTTTGCTTGCGTGGGTGGCACGGTAGCTTAGCCCAATGCGCAGGTGCTTGGTTCGATATTTGGGTGCGAACAGCTGGGCGGTTCAATGTCTCGCGCCCACCAGCTTTCTGTCGTGATCGTGCGGTATTTTACGCGTAAGACGGTTTCGTCTGCGTATTTTAAACGATTTAAAGCTATTCACAACAGAGTTAGTACACCACTATTAGACATTAACACAACTTAGTCTGGAACTAAGTCTGGCACTAAGGCTGTAACTTAGTGCCGAATCCTAATTTTGGGGTTCGGCACTGCGGTGTAACGGCGGCTGGACCAATCTGCGGCGCAAATGAAATATTGAGGCGTCCTACTAAATAAATCTGCACGCCGTCGAACACACTATCTAAATTTTTTTTTTTCACTGTTCCGGTTAACCCACGTGCAATAAGACGACCGACATCACAAAACAATTGTTTTTTTTTTTTTTTCGTCTTTTTTCAATTGTCGGTTCTTCTTGTTGGCTATTGTATTGCTCATATTGGCAACCCGTACAAAAAAAGAATGCATCAGCCTAAATGCTAAAATGTTAAAGTTACTTCTGTCGCCTACCGATAGATGACGCTATCGTGACCCCATTTGTTATTTGTATAAACCTATGTTTGGACAACGACAAATTCAATATTATAAACAAATACAACTAACTAATATTAATCAATTTTATTAACAACTATTTAAAAAAAATAGACAAACAAATAATTACGAACAAATACTCAATAAACAAAAAAAAACCTTTCCAAAATAAATAGAAAAAAAAAAAAATGGTGCATACTTTGCGGCTGGGTGGTAATTGGTCCTACATGCGAAACATTACAGCGACTATGATTTCTAATAAATAAATAGTAGTTGCGGGTTTGATTTAATGTCTCTGCTTTTAATTCTATTTATTCAATATCTGCAGTTATATTAATTGAAATTATTTAATCACATGCTTGCCTTCCAGATTGAGCTGTTAAAGAATTCCATTCCAGTTTTCAATAGTTATTCGCTATACTTAACAGTTAATTCGTATCCAATGTTTTAATATACTTTTTCAACATATTGTTTTTATTTCTCTATATTCTGAACTCTGTATTTATATTAATTTTCACTCGAACGACAAACAAGATGAAGCTGTTTAACAATTCGATGATTTTATTAATATTAATGAATTTTGATTATGCAATGTTTAAATATAAATCCCTATTTTGTCCTTTCTACATTTCATTGTATTAATCTTTATTTAGAAGTCTGCATTTTGTTTTCTAGTTTGAAATTTCAAGTTTTCATTGTGCATAGTTATCCATATTTAACACTTTATCTTACTCAATGTTTTAATAAACTGCTTTCTCTATTTTATGCCCTGCACTGCATTCATTTCTCTATATTTAGAGGTCTGCATTTATTTTGATCTCCAGTTGGAGGGCAAGTGAAGTGTGATATTTCTTTTAATGCTTGTCAACATCTTGTATGCGATATGCAGCAACGTTGGGCTTGATTAATTATGTTGTATGTGGTTGTTCAAGTATTTGTTGCAGTTGCTCAGTCATTTCGCAGCAATAACCAGCCACAACTGAGTTCTTTCTTTCTGTTGGTTTTTGTTTTATTTTTTTGTTGGCAACTGCTGGTTCGAACCCCTTCGCCCCGCTGTGCCTGGCATAACCTCTGCTCTGCTTGCCTCGAGTTGCCATCGAGAAGGACTCTGGCAACGGCAATGTCAGCAATGTCACGTAAACGACGAGTACAACGACAACAACAGCCACAATATGAACAGTCACAACAACAACTACAGCAACAAGAACAACAACAACTGTTGTTAGCAGAATGAAGAGCAAAATTGTTGGCCAAACCAAAAAACTGTAAATAAATATTTAAACTATTTGTAACTTTATTAACTTTGCTCAAGTGGCGCAATTTATTGCATGCCAAAAAGAGGAAAGAGAAAACAACAAAAAACGAAAAGTAAAAAATTGTATACTATACATACAAAAAAATGCAGTTAAAGCGGCAGCAACAACAATGCTGTAACTTTTAAACCGGCGAATGTGCAAAATGGAAAATGGCTAAAAAAAAACCAACAGCATTTAATGCTTGGGCAAATTGCTGTGTGTATGTTGTGAGTGTGTGTGAGTATGTGTGAGTGTGTTTTGTGGGCAACTGCAGCCGTCTCCAGATGAGCTGGCCTTTCTCGGTCTTCTGTGTATCTATGTTGTTCTAGTTGTAGTTGTATTTGGTGTCTATGCCGTGCTTGTTATCCTTGTTGTTTAGTTTGTTGGCCGCTCTAGCGCAAACATTGCGCATACGCCGCGTGCCTCGTGCCGCATGCCGCATAGCCATAGATGCATTTAATTAAGTTGCCGCGACTCCGACGCCAAGCGACTTTTAATAAGTCACGCCCTGCACATGTGTATCGGGCCATCCATGAGTGTGTGTGTGTGTGTGTGTGTGTGTGTAAGTGAGTTTGGACATTCACTTAGTGCTCTAATTGGCTGACCAACAGCGGAACGCTTCCCCCGAGACAGGAATCTTCCCTCTCGCATCTTGCAGCACATCAGTATCATATGACAGTGGCAATTTCGCATTTATTAACAATGTGCATACTGAAGCACTCCTCTAATGACAAACATCAACACTCGCTTGAGTATCCACTTGAGACCCTAATACGGCTACTCAATTCACGTACGAGCACTTCCGATCATTACATCAGTTGCATTGCATTAGCTTACATTCTTGTTTTATTTTGCACTCAGCTTTCAGTTAGAATTTCCGTCTAATTTCTGGCTGACAACTTGATTGATTTTATTTGCAATTTGAAACATTGTTCGAAAGGAAACTGTAATATACACATGTAATATTATTATTATTAGAGCGGCAAATTAATTTATTATTTATTATTTATTATTATTATTTAAAGATTTTATATTGGGAAAACTACGTTCTTTACTATGTACTTTATTATTTAGACAAACACATGGAAACATTAATATAAATAATAACAACGCAGTGACTAAAAAAGATTCAAGTTTTTCAATGAGTAACTTAATTTTTTTATTTTATTTTATTTTATTTATTTAAAGTCGACTATGAACAGTCGACATTGAAGAAATTAATATATTTATGACTAAAAGACTAACATTATGATTAAACATATTTGTATAGTTTAAAATAGAAAAAGTCCTTCTAATTTTGTTGTTTAAAGAATATCTGGGCTTTTGATTTCATAGTCGTACATCACGAATCCGTCCCCATATGCATGCCAAAGGACATCCTGATCGTCCTTCAAATGACGAAGTTACTGAGGATTTTCGAAATTTTTGCAAATTTTCCATGCCTACCCGTTGTAGATTTTTTCGAAAAATTCTTGTTTGTTTTTTTTAAAAAAAAATATTCTTTATATTTTTAATGACAATCGACAGTTATTTTGAAACGTATTTGTTAGAGCTATCGACCGGCCAATGGCTATATAAATTATCGCTGTAGTTTCTGAGATAAAAACATTTAAATTTTTGGACTGAAATTTATATCTCATCCCCAAAAGTATGCAAAAGTTTTTAATTTTTGGACTTGCAAATTTTCGCTGCGGAGTCGAAAAAAAAATTCAAAGAGTCGCTACAAAATTAGAAAATCATCATCTTGGGAACCACAAGGACGATCGGAATGTCCTTTGGCCAGCTAATAGTACTTGTTAAGACGAGTTGATTGCCACAGGACTCATCAGGATCAGCAAGGATATGGCCAAGATAGAGCATGTTTTCTCTCAGCAAAAAAGTCCTTCTAACTCTGTTGTTTAATGGATATTTGGGCTTTTGATTTCATAGTCGTACATCACGAATCCGTCCCCATATGCATGCCAAAGGACATCCTGATCGTCCTTCAAATGACGAAGTTACGGAGGATTTTCGAAATTTTTGCAAATTTTCCATGCCTACCCCTTGTAGATTTTTTCGAAAAATGCTTGTTTGTTTTTTTAATATATTCTTTATTTCTTTAATGACAATCGACAGTCATTTTGAAACGTATTTGTTAGTGCTATCGACCGGCCAATGGCTATCTAAATTATCGCTGTAGTTTCTGAGATAAACACATTTAAATTTTG